>ML796163.1:97507-114692 GCA_009831015.1 Picea engelmannii
CAATGTACAAGTGTGAAAGCAAACTACTCTAGCATGCAATGCAATGGTATATACAATGGATGCAAATGCCTACTTACCTATACTTCCTGTTGGCTGGATGTTAGGTGTAGTCAAATGACCAGTGAAACCAATCTAGAAATGTCCCACAATACCTTTCTTTGTGCTTCATCATAAGCCAAAATAAAGATAATTCAAGCACACAAATAACATGGGTTAGATAATGCATCATATCGTCGAAAATAATAAAGTCTAACTCATGGAGGTGGGTGGGAGGGATAAAATCATGCCAAGTCAATCTCTAAGGAAAGTGTTAAATCCACTTTAGGAAGGGATCATAAAAAGTCAAAGGTTCAGAAAAATGACTCATAAGGTATGAAAGCTGACTACCTAGGACGTCCTCATAATCTGAAATCCTAGAAGGAATTGATAAGGATCTAAAAGATGACTGACAAACTGCTAAGGGAAAGTTGAAAAGTTGAGATAATAGACTTATTATTGAAGTATTCAACAAACCCTTGGACTCTAGGGTTTTCTCAGAGGAAACTCAATACAAAAGACATATTTCCCAACTACACCTTTAATGAGACAGTAAGGTAAAGTAACCGGAGGTGGCTGGAGAAAGTTGTCACAAAGATTCTTCTTCAGAAAAAAAACATCCTTACTCCTATCAAAACTTGAGCACAACGATGGTTGATAATCTTCTTCAAGGAGTGAATCCAAGTGCTTAGAGGAGTATCCATCAATATCCTCAAGGTATGACCAGAAATCATTAGGACAATAAGGGACTAGGTCAACCTTGGGTGCACGGTAAAAAATCTCATCTCCTTGTTGCCACTTGTCAAAATCAAAAGTAATATGTTGTGAAGGCAACACTTGGAAATGATTCTCAATGTCGTAAATGGGGTCCATATCATAACTATGTATATCCCATTTATGTCTTCCAACATGTATGAAATCATCAATTTCAACTATGTCACTATCTATGTCATGACATGTAGGATTCAAAATATTCAAGGGCTCGTCCATATTCTCCTCATCTCCCAAATCATAAAGTAGAGAATCATCAAAATGTTGGAGAGGAGGGTAACTTACTGTTTCTTCTTGTGCAGGAGCTTTGAGGACTTGGGTGTCTTCAACATGCATCATTGTTTCATTCTCATAAATTTCCCCTTCATCTTCAATTGTACAACAAGGAATGTCTACTTTGTTCAAGGATTCCATTTCTTCTTCACTTCTTGAATCATGGAACAAGGTGTCATCAGAATCCTTGAAAGGAAAGCAACTAACCTCATCATATTATTGTTCTGTAGGGGAAAAAGGCTCGTGGACAGATTCATCAGAGGGAGGAGCATAGGTTGATGTTTCATCATTTTGCTTAGGTTCCAGCTCCATAACTGTGTCTTTAGAAGTCTTGTGTTGATCCATGGATTGTTCCCCTTCTTCTTGGAAATCAATGATAAATTTCTAAAGGGTAGCCAAATTTTCCATATTAAGAGTACTTGAGGTAAAGAGGTATCTTATCTCGGATAAGGAGATGTTTTTCTCGATCCTTGCAGCCATGTTGTGAGCTTCATTGATAATCCTTGGGCTTCTCTTAATGAGGGGAAATCCCAGATGCATCAAAAGTGCACAGGTATATAGATGGATAAGGTACTTCTCTTCAGGATGATGGCTTTCTGATCCAGATTATTTTCGGCACGAAACGAGAGTGGAGATATAATAAATAATTTCACAGTGATATTGTGGATATCCAATAATATAATAGAAATGTATTAAAGATGCAACCATAAACACATAGATACAATAATACACAATTTCTATTAATGAAATAAATGTACAGAGACTATACAGAGTGAAAGACTTGCCAGAATGGTGGTAGCTTATCTCTGAGAAAAGATGTGATAGCTACTCGCATTCATAAGAAGATGATTGTTACAATGAGGCTCCAAGGGCATTTTTAACATAAGAAAAATACAAAACCCTAACCCCAGAAGATGAAAATCCAAAAGGTTTGCGAGCCCCGATGGGGGTAGTTGATACGTCAACTTCCTGGGGGCATAATTTTTGCATACAATATCCATTTGGGGCACTCGATACCTTTTTATAAAGATCTATTCGAGGACTAAAACTTTTGTTTAGGGCCTCAAAATGGCTCTAGAAGTTCAGGACCCAAAAAATTGCTAAAAATAGGAAATTACCAAAATTTTTGGAAACTTGTTTTGAGCTAGTTGGAAAAGGTGGGTGGCCACCGATATCCACCTGGATCAATCCTCCCTCCTTAGGAAGCAATGGTTTTCATTGCGTTGAGTGCCTGGGGGAGAGGGAAGAGTGTATGTTGAATATTCATCTTGATGAGTTGTTTTCCTTGTTGGATAAGTTGTGCTACTTAGCTTGTTGAAGGTTGTCATGAACATGTGCCTGGAAGGGTTGGACCTTTTTAACCAGTCTAGCTACATGAGATGCTTGTGTGCAGAAGGAATATTTACACTATGCTGCAATCTTGTCGACCTGATTTTGTTGGATAGAAGGTGCTTGGGTCGAGGTTGTAGTGGTTGCAGTATCCTTCTATTCACCTTTTGAACAAATTGTGAAGAAGTTGAATTTTGTAGTATGAGATACTACCTTGTGACATTGTTCAAGTGGAACAATAGTCGAAACTAGTTCTGGTATTCTATAGATATGACCCCCTAGAGAAACAATGACACTGCGGGGTTGAGACTCATAAACAACATGGCATTTCCACATATATGGCTGGGCCAATAGAACATCACAAACATCCAGTGGGGAAACACCACATAATACCTTATCCTTGAAGGGTTGGATGCTGTATGATAATCGACACTATTGTCTGACACAAATATCTTGTCCCTGGTGATGCCACCCGATGTTGTATGTTTGTGGGTGTGGTGTTGTCGACAATCCCAACTGTTTGATGACCTTTGCTGAGATGAGGTTCTTCTGGCTTCCACTATCAACAATAAAATGCAGTGGAGTTCACTTCACCCACATCTATGAATGAAAAAGGCACTCCCCCTCTTCAGGATCTATTCGTTCTTCTAGTTGAATTGTTGTGGTCGCGACAATAGAAGGTTTGCGTCAATGATATGTCTTTTACCAGTATTTTCAGAATTAGATTCTGAATCAGGTTTCGGCTCCTTATCTTTGATATCAGCCACCAATGAATTTTTTGAGTGACATTAATCAGTGTTGTGCCAGGGGATTTTGTGGAAATCGCACCATTTTCCAGTGTCCATCGTCTTTCCGTGACCCTTCTTTTCTTGTGGCTTGGACTGGTTTTCAAGAGACTATTTGTTAAGGCCTTCTTTCTCATACTTTTGTTGTTGTGGATTTGCAGACACAAACTCTTGTTTCTTTTGGTGCTTAAATTTCCACTCAATTTTAAGAGCATATCGATAAGCAGAACTGAGGGATGAGATGTCTAGAAAATCCATTTCAATTTGGATGTATTTGTGTAGAGCCCCATGTTATTTCAGAACCAGATGTCGCTCAAAGTCTTTGATACAAATCTTGGTGTGCAAGGTATGGAAGGTATTGGTGAAATCTAGAACTACTTGGCCCCTCTCTTGCCATACTGTGCTCCATCTCATGTATTGGTCCTCATAGTTTCCAATGGGGTAATATTGTTCCTTTACTGCATACACAAACAAATCTCAAGTGGGCTCGACCCCATATATTCCAGACTCCTCTGTGGAAATTTTCTTACAGTAAGTTTCCCACCAATGTTTGACATGGGAGAGAGCCTTAAGGAGCATGAAGATGATCTTTTCTCTATCAAAAAAATTGTGAACAAAGAAACAACCTTCTAATAGATTTAACCATTTATCTAGGGCATCCACATCTATCTGACCTTCAAATATAGGAATATCAAAATTGACTTGTACCTTAAAAGCCGAGGTGCCTCCAAAATGGCCGCTTGATGAAGATGCGACTGATGTTATCAATAGGTGTTGGCCCTTGAATAGGTTTTGGAGAAACTTGGTCATGTTTGACCACTTTTGGGACTTCGAGAGGCTAGTCAAAGACAGAGTGCCAGGTGAAGTGGAGATCACAGGATCTCACCACCCTTTGTAGACTTTTTTGGTTTAGGGTTTATGTAATGGGCATAGGATGTTAACCCATGGGTTTTACCCATGTTTAGTCCTTTTGTAATGTATAAATAGAAGGATAGGCGATGTAAGTAGAGGTTGGTAGTGTGATGTGGTGCTAAGTGGTGTGTGATGTTGTGCTAAGTGCAAGTGATGTAAGTAGTTGGATCTATGTGATCGAGTAGCTTTGTGCATACTGTGTGTTGAGAAATTATAGAGATGAGAGCAAGTGATTGTAAGAAGGATCTGTGTTGTACCAAGATCATGGAAGGAGGATCTGGCGAGTGTTGTGAGTAGGAAATCCCCCTATGGACTAGCATTAAAGGTTTTGTAATGCATGCAGAAATGACCTAAAGTATCCTACTTCTTACCATCATCCCAATCATAAACCCCATTATTCATATGTAAACACAAAGATAAAAGGATCAATTCACTATACCTCGACTTCCATGTTTGATGTAGATCCTTTCGCTTTCAGTTGCTCCTTGACTGCAAGTTTCCTCCCAAAGATAACCTGCATTCACAAATAGACAAACAAAGAACTCCAAGCATGCATTTGATCTATGAACTAATGGGTTAGAGATTCTATCAAAATATAATCAATATTAAACATTAAACACCTCATATGGTGGGACGGGAAAAGTACTTATTTTATTAATCTCACAACAATACCTTACAATACTGAGGTCGACCACTGCTCCTCGAATATGGTCCTGGGCTTCTCTTCAAATGTACTCCAACTGCTTTCATATAATCTTATCTTCACACAATGGTTGAAAAAGGTTGGGACAAGGGGAATGAAAAATCGGGTAGAGTTTCTTTACCCTTATTTTATGTTTTCAAATGGGACCCCTACCCCTTATTTTATAGGTAAGAAAGGGTTAGGTATTTGGTCGAGTGACCAGCTATGGGCAGTCAAACGGTTTAGGTAACTTACTCAAAACTGTGAGTTCCATCTGCAACTTTCCATTTTTCATGCTTTTGTAGGTATACGTGGGTTGTAGTGGGTTAGATAGCATTTACACGTATGAAGTAGTGGAGCAGGGCATGTGTGCCTTCAAAAAGGGTGGTTTTAAGAAGAGTTGTTCAGTAGTGTTTTGGAAAAAGATGTAAAATGAGATGGCTTGATGCCAGGTAAGCATATCTGGTGCAATTTAGGGTTATAATAGATGCCCCCTAATGTGTGAGGTTAGAAGATCATTTGATGGCCAAAATACATTATCAATCTTCACCAACATATGAAACAAGTGAGCCCAGGGACCAAAGTTTGGGAGGTGCCATCTACAAAATAACAATTGTCTCACTGAGGCGGGCATACCCATGCTCGGAATGAAATAAAATCATGGCTACCAATCAAATACACTGTAGATCCATGTCATAGAACTATATAAAGTGTATCTATGAGCAATACACAAGGGTTCTACATATCAGAATCAAAAAGATATACATGTATAGTATCCATATTCAATAAGGGAATAAGGCCTGATGGGTAGAGATGAGGCCTTCAGAGCTCAAGCAACAACTTCAAAATATTCACAACTCAGGTAGGAGTGGAATATGAGTGTATGAATTCACTACCCATAGGTCTTCAATGGCTTGTTAGGAATGGACTAAAGGATTTTTATAATTATATTGAGGGCTTCATGGATTTCAAGAAAAGACTTGATTGGGCTTTCAGGATGGTCGGGCATGAGGGCAAGAGACAATCTGCATAGGGGCCAACTCAAGCTTGGTAAAAACTTCCCTTAGACAATAGCACGACAAATGATGAGACTCAGGCAACATGATGTTGACATAAGTTCACGATGCAGGAGGCAACACAAACTCTCCATATGTTTGGAAGAATAACCAAACGAAGGAGGACACATCTCTATGTAGCGAGAAAAAACTTCCTAAGGTCATATTAAATCCCAGGGTTTGAAGAACAAATGAAAGGATGTGCTTTGTCCAAGGGTGACTCATTGTGTTGCCAACAAAAAGAAAATACTTTTCCCTTCCTCTTTTTGGGGTATATTTGATTTTTTTGTTTTTTTCAATAATTGTGTAAATCTTGAAAAAGAATAAAATAATGCTACGTTACAAGGGAGGGTCGAGTGTCACAGACATACTAGTTCCAAGTGCAAGGAACAAATGGATGCTCAGAGCAAAGGGACATATGCAGGAAAATGACACTCAGGTAAAATTCTTTGTGGGCTAAGGTGTCAAGATGCAGAGGCAAAGTGCTATAGGGCTTGCGTATAAGGCATTCTTCAGATGGTTTAGTCGAGAGAAACATAGAGTCAGCATTAGGCCAAAGACGTAGGTATGAAAACACGATTAATAAGACACACAATGGTAACATCCTTCAATGTAAGTTTAACAAGCCCAAAGAAGGTAAGCTCAATGGTTTTTCATATTTTGAGAGTCTGAAAAGCATAAAAGGAGACTCTGTTCGGGTACCTTTTTCAAAGGTAGTCTAGTTGGTTCGAAAAAAGGGTAAACTAGCACTAAAAAAACATCTGTTCAAAACCATTTTAACAAGTGTGATAAATACAATATCACTCGACAGTTATTTCATATTTAAGGAGTATGAAAAAAGATTAACTACAAACTCCATCAGGAATGTTCTTCTGGACCATTTTAACGAGTTTGAAGGAATAAGGGCACTCGACGATCTTTTCAATTTTAGGGAGTTTGAAAAGATCTTAACTATGGACTATGTGGGGGTTCCTTTTTCATAAATTTAGTCCCTCAGGCCTGAAAAAGGGTTAAAATCGTATCTGAGAATAATCTTCTAGGGAACCAAAGCTCCTAGAGTATACCTTTGTTCATATAGTTGATCATCTGGACCAAAAAAGGGGTAAAATATCACTGGACAGACGTGCCTTCAAATTTTAGTTTAGCGAGCGTGAAGTTCAACAAGGTCACTTGACAATATTTTCATTTTTAGAGGGTCTGAAAAGGGCTTAAAAGAAGACCCTTTATGTTTTAAAACTCATGTATGAAAACAGTTTAGGTAGAGCCCATTGCTAGGCTCACACCAAGAGTCTCTTCGATAGTCAACTTGGAAAGTCTCCCAAAAGGGAATAACACAAAAACCATGGTGTAAGTCCTCCCATAGCATAGAAATCATAGTCATGAATTCAAGGATAGCCTCATCTGAAGGAAACTTAAAATCTGAGAAATCACGTAAACGATGGTCGATAGTCCCAAAGTGTGAAGTAATCTGACCATATTCCATATGATATGGAGGCTCTAGTAAGGACTTGAAAATTCTATCAACGAAGAATCACAAGCATGAGGGCTTGAGAGTCTACTAAGAACGAGATCAGACTTAGAATGAGACTCAAGATCACTTGTACCAAGAGGCGAAAGTAAGGGATCCTATGCTCCCATTGGATAAACCAAAGGATCAATTGTTGATACCAAGTCTCGAGAAGGAAAACATGATTACAAAGGTTCATGCTCAGAAGCAATTGAACACCGAGGATAAGATGCCACATAATTAACCCATGGTGGGGTAGAGTCTACATGAACACTAGGAACATGTCGAGGGATAGTCTAAAATAACGTCGAATTAGGATGGTGATTATCAGAGGCCAGTTGGTTAATAGTGACAATGCTTCAATTATGAGGGAAATGCATCACACGGAAGAGCGTAGACACCACAACATTCATAGCATATACATAATCACGCCCGAGAAGCATATTGAAATCTAACAACATATTGAAATCTAACAGGCCTTGCACCACTATAACATCAACAAGGACAGTATTCCCACCTAACGAGATAGGTAACTACGGAAGATCCCCCAAATACTCACTAGGATGTTTTTCAAAAGCCAACAACTCATGCAAAGTAGACACAAGCTCGAGAGATCCCAAGACTTTCCAAACCAAGGAGGATAAAATACTTGCAGAGGATCCTTCATCCACAATAGAACAATAAATGTTTGTTGAATTAATTTCAACCCTTATTTGAAAAGGTGTAGAAGAAGGAATATGAGGCTCAACAAGATCATTCCAATCAAAGGAAACCATCCTAGGGCTTGGAGGGGGTGTGCTCAGAACGAGTGGAATACCCCCTTGTTCTGAAAGTATTGAACTGGAAATGCTAAAAACATAGTTGGTATACACATCACTCCCCAAGAGAAGAGTGGGATCAACCAAAGACTGCATCGGCATGATCATTTTGGTAGACTTGACACTCTTCAAGAGAAGAGTGGGATCAACTAGATACTGTGTCGGTGTGACCACTTTCTCAACCAAAGGTTGCATAGGATGCGAGACTAAATGGTTTAAAGGAACCTCACCCCTCAAAAGAGGAGTGGGATCAACTGATTATTGCATCTACATGACCTTTTTCTCAACCAATGGTTGAATAGGCTGAGAAACTACAAGGTCTAAAGGCACCTCACCCCTCAAAATAGGAGTGGGATCAGCTGATGAATGCATTGATGTGACCACTTTCTCAACCAATGGGTGAATAAACTGTGAGGAAACCTAAGAAGACTTAGAATCAGAAGAGATTGCAGATAGGGACCACAATCTCCGTACCTTTGGAAGGCCAGGGCACAAATAAGGTCATCTCCCTTGCAAAGATTACAAGGGAACTTAGGCTTATGTCTTATGTGTCTAGGTTTCTCAATAGAATCAATGCCCCCAACATGACTAGCAGTGGTTGGTTGCACATCTCCAACATGACTTGCAGAGGTTATTGATGGGTTGATAACATGAATCACAGAGTCTACAGACTTATTACCAGTATGACTAGCAGTGACTGGACGTTTCCCCTAGCATGACTTGCAGAGGGTGGGTGCTTGCCCACAACATAACTTATAGAGGCTGGGTGATGGTATTAAACATGACTTGCAAAGGTTTTCGACCTATCTCCAACATGACTCGCATAGGTTGGTGATTTCTTCTTCCTATTCTTCCTCTTTCTATTTCGTTTAGACTTCCGGTTACTAGTAACTATACTTTCACCAGAGGTGGGAGAAGGAGGAGGAGAAGACTTTGTTGACGAAGAAACATGAACAGGGTGCCCATGACTTAAGGTGATTAACTGAGAAGTGTCAATAGAATTTGGGACATTTGGAATGGTACCCAACCAAACCAGTAATCCCACATTCAACCCACGAATGTACAAAGTAGCCATCAAAGGGACACCAAGGTTTCCAAAGAAGGGAAAAGCACAAGAATCCCCTTGTTAAGGGGCTCCTTGGTTGGTATCATCAGAAACTTTATCCTTGGAGATATTATGCATAGGTTCTCCCCTTGCATGATCGTTCAAGTCTGTAAAAGTCTCACACACTGACTCTGGTGAACTAGTGTTAAGAAAACAACGCCTATACAGAGACGACTCCACATTTATAAGAGGAAGACCAAAAATTCCTCACGATCGACGGAGTGGGCGGTCTACCACCCTAGGTCAAAGACCCAAAGAAATAACTAACTAACTCACTATGGAAAATGAGGGAGCACAAAGAACACACTAAAAAAATTCCTAAAAGAAAATCAAACAAACTACTAACTAGTAGGAAGAACAGTTACACCAACCAACACTAGAGAAACTTACTGGTGAGAGTGCAACTCGAATACGGAAGCAACCTCCGGGTATACTCTACAAAGCGTGGCCCAATGTTTGCCCTAGGTACTATGGTATACCCTCGCGGTGACCTGTGTAAGTCCCTAAAATAAAGGCAACTAGGTTGCCAACTTGTGAACAATCACCAGGCAGGTATAGTCGATAGTCGAGTGGACCGCAATGAGCAGGGTATCAAGCCCAAAACCTATCAAGGGTATCGAAAGAAAGTGTTTTGGAAGACTACTGAGGAACTCAAATGGATTCAAGACCCATGAAGCTTTGTGGAAAATGTGATCAACGGAATTCCAAGATAAGCCCTCTATATGCATTCCCCACTACGCTTGGTCTGGATTTGGAGGGGTTATCTCTGCTACCTTTCCTTACGTGACCTCGTGTTTAGACCCTGTACTAGAGGGGGGGCTTGGATAACTTTCACGATATTAGACTTTTGACACTCCCTAGCATAGACTCTTATGTTTTTTTTAGCATCCTTGAAGAGTTTCCTCTCCAACCTAATTCAAGGCCCTAACCCTAAACTAGTTGATGGACCCTACAAACATAAAAGTCTAGTTATTTTTAATTAGCGTTCTTTTTAAGGCTTGATTTACTCAAAAGTTGTAGTAGTGCAACTGATGTTGTTAAAAATCTTGTGAAAAATGATGAAACTTACATGAACACTAGCAAAGAATGATTATATTTCTTATTTTTCTTTTGAAATGCTTTTAAAATTAGAAGAAAACACAACGCTATGCTAATTTCTGTTTCTTTTTCAAATAACAATGCAAAGAAAATGCCAGGAAATAAAGAGATCTAACAAACTAAGTTTTTTTTTTTTTTTAATATTTTATTCCAATCAAAGCAGAAATAACAAAAGATTCTAAAAGAAACTCATGAATTTACAATTCATGCCCCCCCCGACCATGAGGGGGATTTTTTGTTTTAAATGCAACTCATTTTTCTTAAATTTTCCAGCTAAAAATAAGTTATAAAATCTAGGAAACACAAGAAATCTTTTAAAAAAGACAAGAAAACTGATTTCAACCCAGGATAAAGACTGTAACAATAGAGACTAGGACTAAATCAATAAAACCCCTGAGAAGTATGACTTTTGATAGGGAAGAGGATGACTACCTCTTCTTTAAAAAGATTTGTTTTTCCCAACACAGGCATGCTACTGACACTTCAGCAACCAACGTATGTACGCAGGTTGTCCAAAGGCATGGTACATATGTACGTGTGCAATCCCACTACAGGCAGCGTACACCTTTGTAACTTCTCAAAAAAATGAAAAACAAGAAATCAAGCACAAGCAAGGAGTACTGGTATTAAGAACCAGAATTCCTTAAAGACATAGACAATTACTTTGATAAAGAAAAATGCAAGGAAATTTTGATAAATCAAATCTTATATGAGGTTATACCTAGGCTACAGACTACAATAATAGAGACCTAAACTAGATCCAGAAAACCCCTAAGAAGGATCACTTTTGACAGGGAAGACAATGAATGCCTCTCTTTAAAAAAAATTATGGACTTAGACACGCTATTGATCCTTCAGCACCCAGCGTATGTGCGTGGGTTGTGTGAAGTCAGGGCACGTGTATATGCATGCAGGCCTTCTATAGGCTGTGTATTATTCTGTAGCTTCCCATAAAATAAAAAACAATCAAGCAAAGAAAGTAGGGAGTACTGGTATGGAAGACCAAAATCCCTACTAACTCACACTATTGCAAAAACTTAGAAAAAAGGTAATAAAACCAATTTAAAAAACCCAAAAAGTATCCCCAAAAACCCTAGATATTTCCCTAGTATGGTCACCAATTATGTTGTGGGTGGGAAATCCCCCTACAAACTAGCATTACGAGTTCTGTAACACATGTAGAAATGACCTAAAGTCTCCTACTTCTTACCATCATTCCAATCATAAACCCCAATATTCATATGTAAATACAAAGATAAAAGGATGAATTCACTATATCTTGACTTCCACATTTGATGTAGATCCTTTCACTTTCGGTTGCTCCTTGACTGCAAGTTTCCTCCCAAAGCTGACCTGCATTCACAAATAGACAAACAAAGAACTCCAAGCATGCATTTGATCTATGAACTAATGGGTTAGAGATTCTATCAAAATATAGTCAATATTAAACATTAAACACCTCATATGGCGGGATGGGAAAAGTAATTATTTTATTAATCTCACAAGAATACCTTACAATAGTGAGATCGACCACTACTCCTTGAATCTGGTCCTGGTCTCCTCTTCAACTATACTCCAACTGCTTTCATATATGCTTCTCTTCACACAATGGTTGCAAAAGGTTGGGACAAGGGGAATGCAAAATCAGGTAGAGTTTCTTTACCCTTCTTTTCTCTTTTCAAATGGGACCCCTACCCCTTCTTTTATAGGCTAGAAAGGGCTAGGTATTTGGTCGAGTGACTGGATATGGGAGTTCAAATGGTTTAGGTAACTTACCCAAAACTGTGAGTTCCATCTACAACTTTCCATTTTTCATGCTTTTGTAGGTATACACGGGTTGTATTGGGTCAGCTAGCATAGACACGTGTGCAGTAGTGGAGCAAGGCTTGTGTGCCTTCAAAAAGGGTGTTTTTAAGAAGAGTTGTTCGATAGTTTTTTGGAAAAATATGTAAAATGAGATGGCCTGATGCCAGGTAAGCATATTTGGTGCAATTTAGGGTCAAAACAGTGAGGTGCGTGCAGATCTCCTATCCTATGCAGAGTTTGTTTTGAGGCTCTGTGCATGTAATATGATTGACAAAAGATAATAAAGAAGACAAAGAGTTGGTGGACATAGCCCCACGATGGCGGTGAACCACATATATCCTGTGTTATGATTTCTTTGTGTGATTGATGTGATTTATTCTTAGTGCTATGATCTTTATGTATGTTAGATGCATCTGATATAGTAGTTTAGTTCTTAGTGATATGAATGAATGCTAGATCTGATATATTTCTATGTGTTAAGTGCTTGGATGTGTTAGATCTTGTTGAATACTGCGCTGCTCTATAATTAGGGTTTCTTCCTGCAATGTGAAAAAGGGTTCAATACTAATGAATGTTAACTACTAAGTGCCATGTTAAGTACTGTGATCAAAGATCTGTGTCTCAGCTAGGTTGTAGACACTTTAGTTCTACAACCACCCCTACCTCTACCTCGGGTGAGACTTCATCTGCTTCACAGGTGTTTCCGAAAGGGACAATAGTTAGGGTTTTTTTGGTGCATTGTTGAAGCATTGAACCCCAGGTCTTCCCTTGTTCCAACAAATGGTTCCATTATCGGGACCTGAAACTGTGATTGTTGGGACCTGAAACTGTGATTGTCGAGACCTAAAATTGTGATTGTTGGGAACTGAAGAAAAGAAAGCTATGTGTGTAGATCTGTTTATCTAGTGCACAATATTCTACTTGACTTATGAAGCTCTATGCTAAGAAACAAAGGGAACCAGATCTGAAGAAAAGAGGTAAGATCTTAAAGCTTGGTGCTCTGAAAAAGGTAAGATAAGTGGAAATTTTTGTTTCAAAAGAATGGATCTAGGTATGTTTGACAGATTTTGTTCTAGTCTAAAAACTAGGGCACAACCAGAAGAAAGAAAATTTGATATGAATAGATATGATAGAAATAGTGGAAGATATGTTATCCCTATGCATAGAAAGAATTGTTGGACTAACAAGTGGATGCAGGATCCTAGAAAGATTTTTTTGCAGGTTCATCATTGTGATCCTAGTGCACAGTACAAGAAAGGTTGGGGATTGTTTAAAATAAAGAGAGGATTAACTCTTTGTTATAGCTGCAGAAGACTGGGACATCTTACTAAGGAATCCCCTGATAGAGGTCCTAGTTGTCTTTGTTGTAAAGCTATGGATCATGAGGTTTTGGATTTCCCTAGAATGATTTCTAAAGTTGAAAAGATGAATATGAAACAAGAAAAAAATGAGAAAGGCCAAGAAACTAAGAATATGCTAGACCTCTAGAGAGAATCAGAGACTATACTATTATAGATGCAAGAAACATTGAATGATCACAGAGATATCCGTTTATCAAAGATCTTAAAAAAGAAAGAGTGCATAGAAACAAGAATAGGAGACTTCGACATAGACTGTGTATTGGATGCAGAAACACAAGTGAATATCATGAAAGAAAGTACTTGGGAAATTTATGGAAAGCCTGCTATGATTCCTTCATTGGGAGGAATAGGATTGTTTAAAGGAAAGTTGATAACCCTATGTGGAAGACTTTCCCATGCACCTATGAGTGCTCATGGAACATCGATAGAAAAAGTATTCAAGATCATCAAGTTTGTTGTGAACAACGCCCCCTTTGCACTTTTTCTAGGAAATACTTGGATTGAGAGAGATCATATCCAGAGGAAAGAAGAAGAGGAAGCTCTAGAACATAAAAAGCAAGATTTAAGGGATTTTATGGCTAGGAGAATAGTGCGCTTAATAGAAGATAAGGAGGACAATTTGAAGCTACTGAGGGCCAAAGTCCTGGCTATCGAAGTTGAAATAACATAGGAAGACTTGAAACATGTGTCCATACAGGAGAGTAGAGCACCTACTCTAGAAAGAGAAGAAGTATTACCCTCGAACCCTTTGAAATACCTTCAACAACGTGAAGCTACTATCTTGAGTACATATAAGAATAAGAATGGAAAGAGGAACCCAATAACTCAGATCATAGAAAAGATGGCCAGAAAGATGAGCAAGAAGAAATCTAAGTTAGAAAAATTGCAGGAATCCACAGAGAGTACTTCACAGAAAGAAGGATTACAACATTGGAACCTCACTGGAATAGCAAAGCAGCACAGATTTTCACTTCACCATGACAAAGAAATATGACCATTGGAGGTGTCTTGACGATTAGAACGATGCTCCAAAACAACTAGAAATGCAGTTATGGTTGGAAAGATCACCATTGGACTGTTGAGACCACGCCATCACGAATGGAATCACATTGATGGAAGCATTTTTGTCCTTTGGAGGAATCCGTTACGATGTTGTTTATTTATCCCATCGAATGTTGCACCGAGAGTACTTTTGCGAATTGTGATTACCTGATAATCGATTATCGCGCTATGATTATTGAGACCTCGCAACACGTTCTATTATATTGAGTGTTTGTTCACTGACCTGAGATATCTGATCTCGAGCATGTATGTCGGGTGACTTTAGAGAAGTAGAGAAATTTGTTGAAGAGATCCTCATAGACCTTATGGTTGAGAAGGTCATATCCATAGGAGCACAGGCTTCATCAAAAAGGGGAGTGCAAGCATCCCCATCGACTGCACGTTGATCAGGACCCTCCTGAACTACGGCAAAGAAACGAACCAAGCATCGTGCTGACTTGGAAAATGTGAAGCTCATCCCATCCATCTCGCCTGACTATATCCTACCTCTGGCTGGCGTGGTTAGTCGTGACAGTGTCCTGAGGGACTTAAACTATACATTGATCATTGCGTACCACCCGAAGGGGATACACGCAGTTGGACCACAGTTGGGATAGATTCTGATGTTGAAGATAAGTGACTTCAACTTGGGATATCACAAGAATTATGACAATATCACACCACACAAGTATTTGACCAAGACAACATGGAAGAATTCGAAGATAATCCCCTAGTCATGGACCATGGACATCGCAAGATCGATAATACTCAATGTAATGAAAATGACACACTTCAATAGGCATCAAGAGGTTAACGAGTGTGTTAATATCCTGCTGCCATGCTTCCGTGGAGGCTACCTATGGTTGGATAGGTGCATCACTGTAGATCCGACGTTGATCCACCGGATTGAGCATGAAAGGACCAAATCCATAGGATTTTTACCCAGGGAAGGTTGCAGATCACGCCCTAACACAGATAATAAAAGAAACCTATGGTGATGTGGAGAAGGGGAAGCAGGGCTACAAGGTAGCCTCCATCCAGAATTGTTAGAAAAACAGGACCGTGGAGCAACAAAATAAAACAAATGAAGAAACAAAACATAGAAGATACACAATACAAGATAGACACAGATTTACGTGGTTCTCCCAGTGTGGGCTACGTCCACTAGAGAAATTGCCAGGTCTTTCCTTTATTATTATCTAGAAAAATGAAGGGATACAACCTACAAAAAAACCCACTGTAACTTCCTCTTATTTCTCTCAAAGTCTCCTCTCTCAGAATACAATACTCACCATCATGCATAGCCACAATACATTTCCATCATAACAGAGGGTTGCCTTCTAGGGAAAAAAAACCTAACATAATTTCTACTGTTAGATCTACGACCTTATAATGAACGGTCCATATTTACAATGAGATTACAATATACATTTACAAGGCAATTTTTCCTTTGGGAGCTTCACCCACGAACCACCCCAGCGGGGGGGATAGCCCCCCCAGACCCCATAGAGGGGGTACCCCCCCTCTGCACTCCTCCCACGTGGAAGAGTGTACATACTTCTTGGGTGTAAAGTCTTCATGGGGTATAAACATGGCTGAAAGCAAGGAAATCTGAATCAGGAACATAATTAGGCTCCACAACTAACAAGAATGGCATAGTGCACCTAGATTTCCAATTGATCACTGGTAAGCTCATCAGGAAGAATAGGCCAACGCAGGTCATGGGTTTTATCATCGACCTCGTAGGAAAATGCATTGGAGGGCTGCAAACGAACTAGGAGAGCTACCTTGTCAACCAGTTAGAGAAATATTGTCGTGAAGCTCAGGACCAGAGCTACGAGTTTCATTTCAGTTGGTTGTTGATTCTCATTTACTTCATTTCTTAGGAGATGCCGGAAGGAGCGACCTTCCCTAAAATTGAGTCATCTGAAACACCAGCTGCGAAGTTCACTATGCTATGGTATTTGAGCGACATGAAAAAACAATAGAAGTCGAATGCAATGTTCCACACATTCTATTTATAGCTAAAGAGGGCCATCGAATCCTTCCCTCACATGACGCCGAATACCCTGCTCTGGTTCAGGCCCCTTGTGAAGTTCCATGCAAATAGGCATTTCATTTATATCACTGCATGTGGAGATGAACACAAGGAAGAGATCCACTCCTGTAATGCCCCATATTTTGACCTTAGGTAGTTAGAACATTGTTGTTTACTAATCTTAATAATTCAAAGTTTAGCATTTGTTTGGAGTCAGTTAGACTTGGTTAGACATTGAGATGTGTACCTCTAGACCTATTTGTATGTTACATGATATATTCTCATGACAAACATAGTTATTTGATTATTTAAACATGAAAATTAAAATGGGTAAGTTTGGTACATGTATACCAATTCGAGTTATGTTGTGAATGTATAATAGATGCAATGCATGATGTAAATAGGAATACATTTCTTAATTGAGAGTCGATGCAAATATGGATTCTTATATAAATTTGTGATGTATCTGCATCAATATGTGTTATTGGTGAACTAACCTACAGGATGATGAGCTATGTGATAGCCAAATGACTATAGTATTGAGGTAATTGGGATGTCGTAGACATCA
>ML796163.1:134691-174995 GCA_009831015.1 Picea engelmannii
AATCTGTGAGCACTAAGAAGTTCTCTTGGTGTAGAGGATCCATGGGCATTGTTGCCCTGGATTGTTGACTATGTAACCCTGTAACCCCCTGTGTGTAAAGAAAACAACAAGTGGGAGAATGTTGGGTATGTGTTATATTCTTTCCATGAGTAGTAGTGTCGGCCCAAATGTTGGGTATGTGTTATATTTGGGCTGACATATTTCCGTCGGGCCGACATATTTCCGGGACGACATATTACCGGGATGACATATTTTCGGGACGACATATTACCGAGACGACATATTTTCAAGACCACATGATATTAGGTGGTTTTTTGGCACATGGTTTTTTGCCGATGATTTTCTATTTCCGGTTAAGGAATTAGGGTTTTGGACTAATCCAGGTCATTGGGTTAGGGTTTTATATGCCGCTAGTTCATATATGTATATTGTATTGTAAACAATGTAACACAATGTATGAATATAATATATGCTATTTTTCCCAGTTTGGGTTTCCAGGTGAAAAATCTTTGTGTAATGTTTGTATTTGCCATTGTATATTTTATGTTCTTTTATGAATATCAGTTTGCAGTAGATATTGTACAAGGTTAGAATTTACAGAGGAGACTTGGGGAAGTGTGTATGGAAACTTGATAAATAGGGAGAAGAAGTAGGGAGGAGGGGATGGAGAAGTTGGAGCATGATGAGAGGTTGTGAAATTTTTTGGAAGATAATTCTTATGATAGTTTTCTTTGAGCATTTGTTCTTTGTTGTTCTTGGAGTCATGGGCATGGAGGGCCAAGAAACCAAAAGGTTTTCTTGGATCTAGGAAGCCGGCTAGGCTCCTAGTTGGCGGGGAGGATTCCATTGTTTCACTCTGGGCAAGCGGGAAAAGAATACTTGGAAGCGCCCAGGACTACATTACAACTGATGAGCTTCTACAAACTAAGGAGGAGGTATTTTTCAGTGATATTTTTGTTATTGATATTTTTGGTATACTTATGTTTTAAGTTCTTAAATCTTAAAGTTAGCCTACTACTTATATCATCATGTTATTAGATTTATCATTGAGAAGATGTAGAAGAAATGTGTAAATAAAAATCAATGAAATAATGCTAAAACAAAGTTGTTAATGTGTAAGTATTTAAATAAGTAGTTAATTGCTTAGCATCCTGTGGACAGGTGCTACAACTCCTATTATAAGCTTATAGAAGAGGACATGGAAGAAATAATCAAGGAATGGCCTGTAGAGTTTCTTGTACGAGTCGAACGGGAAGAATTATCCGACCTAGATCTCATCGGAAGTCTTGTAGTCACTCGAGAAGAATATGATGCACCCAACAGTAGCAAGAATAAAAATAAGGAAGAGGTCTAGGAACTGAACAATGCATTAAAGGAGAATGCATCAGATTCACCTGAAGGGGGAGGAGGAGATGAAGTAGAGAAAGAAGAGGACAAAGGGGAAGAAGACAAGCATAAGTAGAGTGAAGTAACACCTCCTAAAGATCACCTAATAGAGATAGAGACATTCAAGAAAAGAAATGTTTCTCCAAAGAAACCAATAGCGCGGAAGAAGTCAAAAGCTAGTAATCCCAAGTTGCAGAATGTTCTCACGGTGGATGACATCGACCTCATCATCACCGTTGTAGCAGACACTTCATAGGATATTCTACAATGAAACGAAGTAAAGCAAGAAACCATGTATGATAGGATCAAATAAGAGCTCAAAGGAGTACAACAGGCTCTTTATTCCAACTGCGCAGTGTCTGTTGCGCCACTACCATTAGAAGGAACAAAGTTGGGAGATGAGCCTACCCATCTACGCAGAATAACAAATGCAACCGAAGCTCACCTTCATCATGTCTAGGAAGAAAAATAATAGGCCAGAGAGGCATTGAATCAAGAAAAAGAGGAAGATATAGAGAAACATTGGGTTTCACAGCAAGAAAATGATGACCTCCAGGTGAAGTTTGCAGAGGATAGAGCACATATACAAAAGGAAAAAGAACAACTTCTCGCAAAGAAGATTGAAGTTAAAGAAACAATCACTAGAGCACTTCAATCTATGACAAACCTAACATAGATGGAATAAGAAACTGCTGAGAGTTAGGTGGGGAAACTCACTGAAGCCATTCAGTGGATCCAAGAAAGAATTTCAGAACTAGAATTGCAAGAAGGATGTGGGAAAAATTCTCCATCATTTCGTCTCTCTATCGCGTGAGAGCTTGCTCAAGCAATAGATTGATAGAATCATCTGCTCTATCATTTCTATTTTCTTCCACCATTGAGGGTTTCTTGGGTGTGCAAGAGTGTTTTTCCTCAAAAGAGACAATATTGAGACCCAATTTTCTATACTCAGACCTCGTCGGGGACATGCACTGAAAAACGATCAAGAGCAGCCTGCTCTAATAACACTGATTTGGATTATTTTTAGCATGAAATGAGATGAGATATAATAAAGAAATGCATAGATATATCACATATATCCAATAATATAACATAAATTTGTCAGAGATGCAACCATAAACACAGAGATATAGTAATACAAAATTTCTATAAATGAAAGAAATGTACAGAGACTGTAAAAATACATAGTGAAAGACTCGCTAGAATGGTGGCATCTTATCTATATGAAGAGATGTGATGGATATTCGCACTCAAAAGAAGATGATTTTTACAATGAGGCTCCAAAGGCCTTTTTAACATAAGTAAAATAAAAAACCCTAACCCTGAAAGATGAAAATCCAAAAGGTTTGTGGGCCCCGGTGGGGGTAGTTGATACGTCAACTTCCCAGGGGCGTAACTTTTTCATACGATCTCCATTTGGGGCACTCGATACCTCATTAGAAATATCTATATGAGGAATACAACTTTTGTGTGAGAAACATCTAATAAACCTCCATGTTGCTCCCAATTTTCCCAAAAAAACGTCGTTTAGGGCATCAAAATGTCTCTAGAAGTTCAGGGCCCGAAAACCTGCTAAAAATAGTAAATTACCAAAATTGTCAGAAACCTGTTTTGAGCTAGTGTGAAAAGGTGCATGGCCACCAAGATCCACCTGGATCACATTTAGGAATTTGATACAGTATGTCCTCAAACCTATTCTGGAAGTCTCTGAGAGATTCATCCTCAGCTTGCTTTATATGCTCAAGTCTTTCTAGTAGTGCTAGGATGTCTTCCAACTGAATACCCCATCTTCTGAGAAAGGTTTCTTCAAACTGTTCCATAGTTGTGATGCTGGCATCAGGAAGTTTGTCATACCACTCCCTAGCATTGCAATAAAGACTAGAAGAGAAAATTTTCATGACCAAGTCTTCAACATCATCAACGATAGGGCGGGATAGAAAGAAATCCTAGAAGTTTCTCATTTGATAGTCGGCTCTCTCCCTATCACCACCAGTAAATCTAGGGAGCAATTTTTTGTATTCAAGGGGCATTTGTTGAGGGTCTCAAGATCTTACACATGTCTAAAGACTTGTAGTTTCTTAGATCCCATTGATAATTCATAGTTGAGTTCGTCATCAATGGAGTTACCAGATAATTTTCTTGAAATTATCAAAGAAATAAGGGAATCACCCTTAGTGGAGTCGTCAGGTAAGGTTGTAAGATAAGGACTATTTGAAGAAAGGCTTACCTAAAAATTTTCTTCTTTGAGGAGAATTGACTCAGTGTTCCCCGAAAACGACACTAGAATGTTATCGCATAGTTTGTAGTTAAGGTGAAAGATGGATGAAAGAAAGGCAAACTGGCATAACTGAGACTATCCTACCACTATCACCTCAATAGGATAGCTCTTTTCATTTACGGTGGTAGGCCCAGGGGAGATGTCTCTGGTGACCTAGGGTTTTGAGAAGGAAAAGGTTTGAAAGGCTAAGTATAATATTCCCCCTCACATGTCACCACTGATCACAAAGTCCTAGTTAATCAGCCAATAAAGAAAATTAATAACCAAGAAAGTGTACCTACCTGAGACAAAGCAACAAGGGAGCTATACATGTGCAAGGTTACTTGCTAGTTAGTACTTCATATAATCAAAGAATTTTTGATAATAAGAAATTGACCAATAATATTGATGAAGTAAATCAATGTTTATGCAATAGCAATGATTACACAATATCACTTCACAATAAATGCTAAAGAAACTTTGCAATGATGAATAGCAATCAATGTAACAATACTAGGAGAATCACTTTAGCTAGTCTTTCAATTACTTTAAAGATATAAATGTTGCAGTATATAAAGATAACTCAAGTAGATGATAGTAGAAATAGGGTTAGTAAGTGTTACTCTAAGCTAGGGTTAGAATGAGTCAATGATTGTTCAATAATATTTGGAAGTTGTGTGTGATCAAGGTACTCAGCACTAGAAGTCTTAGATCAGTGAGTTATTAGGGAAAATGGAGTCAAAAAGCTGCAAATGTTGAAGGGCCAAAATGATAGTGAAAGGGCTAGAGACAAGAGGGTTTAATGTTGAAGTGTTTCTAAGGAAAGGCCTCAACAATCAAACCCTAGGGGAGATGGCTTAGTTGTTGGACAACTAAGAGAGCGGGGGTTGAATCAGTTTTTACCGTGCTTAAACAATTATGCTTCTTTTTAAAATATTTACAAGGCACTCAATGATGATCACAATAATGCAGTGAAATAAACAATGGCACATTCAACATCAGTCACATATATGAGAAACACAGAGATAGATATTTCCCAAGGAAACCCATACAGGGTAAAAATCTTTTCTTCTTTATATGATAAGTATTACTACATTCTTTACATTATCATACATATGAGTACCAACTCATTGTGAGGCTACAACCTCTGTTTTGCAAGCTGCAACTTGCTGAGAGCACCAACTCTTTGTTTTTCTCTAGCACCCACTAGAAGGAAGCACCAACTCCCTGGTTTCAATAGCAACAACCAGAAGGAAGCACCAACTCCCTGTGTTCAAGCACCCACTTGAATCTCTGAGGATACTAGTCCTCCCTAGCACCTCCCAACCACCTTGGATTATAAATATGAAATACTGAAACCTATTATAGTGATATAGTGTTCGATAACATCTTACCAGTCTCATCACTGTTCTGTAAGATTTTGCTACTCAGACTTCCTCACTGTCTTCCAGCATGCATCCGTTGCCCATTCTATTCTTATGCATTTTATGCTCTGTGCACCATGCCCATTCACTGCACAGTTGTTCTTCTGTTCTTTTCAGCTGTTGCACTCTGATCCTTCTTCATCCATGAATCACCTTCAACAACATCCACCACAATCTTAGCAACAACAACAACCCCATCTCTTCTCTGTACTATGTATTTATAACTTTCGTGCACCTTGTGCATGCAATGTGCACAATACCTCTGCATACTCACACCGCACCAATATCCTCCATAACTCGAGTGCTCTGTCTAATCATCATCGTGACTCTTCAGCTTCTCTGTCCGTTTTTCCACTCGTTCAACATCATTGTATGTTATGCTGAGAGTCCTTAGCCTCTCTAGTAGTTGAGACTCTTCATCTTCTCTGTGACAGTCGAGCTCACCTTCTCTGTTCCAGTTACAAGCTTCAATTCTCATCCAGTTGTCAATCACCTCCACGAGCATCTTCATCCCTCTTGAAGATTCCCATAGACTCTTCATCTCCTCTGTCAATCACCCTGAAGTGTCTTCGAGTTCTCTGGCAGAAACCATTAGTGGTTTCTGGAAGTTACACTGTGACGTGCAACAATATCCCTTCGATTATGCTTAGATTCACCTGCATCGTTGGATTTACTCTGATGGGTTCTTGTGTTATTTACTTGTTTCACACTTTCACAATTTAGAGATTCTGCGATAAGACATCTTGAGTCTCCATGTCACGAGTTTCGAAACTCTGAAACAGAGTTTTTCTGCATTGGCTCCTTGTTTTATATGACCAAGGCTATGACCAAGAGCTTATGCATAAAGCTCTTTTGCGATTTTGCATTTCGTGAATCTGGAGATGAGGCATATCGACTCTCCAAGTCACGATCCCTGAAATGTCGAAAAGAAGCTTGTCTGCATGTACTCTTCTCTTCAGCTCTTCGATGGTGTGACCACCGGCTGAGACCACACGCTTATGCATAAAGCGCTTTCGCAATTTTTCATTTTGTGAGTTTGGAGATGAGGCATCTCGACTCTCCAAGTCGCGATCCTTGAAACCTCAAGATGTAGTTGATATCAACGGTCCATGATCTCGATGAATCTATGGTCCAGATCTCATCATGAATTCTCATCTCGTGATTCCTTTGATGGAGGTTCTTGTCACTCCAAGTCCCGATACGCAAGGCTCCGAGATGGATCTTAGTTCAACGGTTCATAACTCTTGGTGATCTGACAGTCCATATCTTATCATGAGTTCACATCTTGCAATTCTTTTGATGGAGGTTATTGTCACTCCAAGTCCCGATACGCAAAGCTCTGAGATGGAGCTTAGATCAACGGTCCAAAACACTTGGTGATCTGACAGCTGGGATTAAATCACGATTTTTCATATCGTGATTTCGATGGTTTTGTTTCTTACCTCTCCAAGTTGTGATAGATGAAGCTCTGATATGGAGCTTAGATCAATGGTCCAGAACAAACCTCGATCTAACGGTTGAGACTGTTTCATGATTTTTCATATCATGAAATATAGAGGTTAGGGAACCCCATTCCTTTAACTTTCTGGTTAGCGATATGACAATCTTTTGCCATGTGTCCTATGGATCAATGGTCCACGACTATCCCCGATGGATGGCTAGGATTCATTCACAGTTTTGGGGAGTTGGAGGACTCTTGGACTTATCATCCTTGCAGCTTCACCATATTTAATGGCTATTGAGCCTTTGTAGATACCTTAGATCCTACGGCCTAGATCTTCTTGCGATTTCGCCACTTCATGATTTCGCTGCTTCGTGATTTGGTCTACCTTCATGATTTTGCCACTTCGTGATTTTGTCACTTCATGATTTCGCTATTCTTGCCATCACTGATCTTTTCCATCAATGACAAGATTACTCCCAACTGTAAACCTTCCAACAATATCCCCCTTTGGCATTGATGGAAACAAAGGCACCCCTGTTCTTTTCTCCCCCTTTGACATCAATGTCAAAGAAAACATGCTCCCCCTGAGCTGTTGCATTAATTTTAGGAGCTATCAGATATGAAACCAATATAGGACTCTCCCTAACAGGATGGACTCTCTTAGATGTGATACGGGATGACACCCAACTTCTTTCTGAGATATTCAAATGGTGTCTTTGCTAGAGGTTTAGTAAATATGTCTATAATTTGTTTTGTAGTGGGAATGTAATTGACCTGAACAATCTGATTGGTGACCTACTCTCTCAGAACATGATATTTTATGGGAATATGCTTGGTCTTGGAGTGGAATACATGATTTTTAGACACACTGATGGCACTGGTGTTATCACAATGAATTGGGATTGGTGCAATGTATTTTACCTCCAAATCTGCAAGTGTCTGAATAATCCATAATACCTGGGTGCAACAGGTAGCAGTAGCAATGTACTCTACCTCTGTGGTTGATAAAGAAATGGAACCTTGCTTTTTACTAAGTCAGGCTACTAAGGAGTCACCCAGGAAGAATGTTCCTCCACTGGTGATTTTTCTCTCATCAACACAGTTTGCCCAATCTGCATCTGAATAAGAAGTCAGCTGAAGATTTTGATTTCTGGGATACCACAAACCATAAGTCATTGTTTCTTTCAAATACCTGAATATCCTTTTGACAACTTGAAAATGACTTTGTTTAGGTGCAGCCTGATATCTTCCTACCATTCCTACAACATGCATTATGTCTGGGTGAGATGTTGTGATGTACAACAAGCTTCCTATCATTGATCGATATGAGCTTTAATCAACATCAGGTGAATCATCATCCTTTCTTAAATTACATCTAGTTACCATAGGTGTACCCATAGGTTTAGAATCTTCCATTTGAAACCTTTTCAACATTTCTCTTAGATATTTTTCTTGAGAAATGAACATCCCTTCGGGCCTCTAAGTAATTTGCAGACCAAGAAAAAATGACAGTTCTCCTATCATAGACACTTAAAATTTAGACTCCATGGTAGAAGCAAACCATTGTACCAATGAATCCTTATTACATCCAAAGATGAAGTCATCTACATAGACTAGTACGATGAGAAAATTATTATCCTCTGTTTTAATGTATTGTCAGTTGTTCCTCTCCTGAACCCTTTGTCTTTGATATACGTATCCAGTCTGTGATACCAGGCTCGAGGGGCTTGTTTTAAACCATATAATGCTTTCTTCAGCTTGCATACTAAGTCAGGGTTATCAGACAGTTTGAAACCCTCTGTTTGTTCCATATATACTTCTTCACTTAAATCTCCATTTAGAAAGGCTGACTTGACATCCATTTGGTAGACTTTAAACCTTTTATGAAAAACATAGGCAAGAAACATTCTGATAGCTTCTAATATTGCTACGGGCACATATATTTCATCAAAATCCAGTCCTTCTATCTGAGCATAGCCTTTACAGACTAACCTTGCTTTGTTTATGATACCTTGTCCTTGCTCATTCAACTTATTCTTAAAGATCCATTTGGAGCCAATGACGTTTTTACCTTCAGGTCTTTGAACTATCTCCCACGTATTGTTTTTCTCAATCTAATCAAATTCTTCATTCATTGCTTTAACCTAGTGGTCATCTTTGTTGGCTTCATTAAAATTCTTGGGTTCTATCATGGATATGAAGGCCATATGATATTGTTCGGTGTTTTTGATTAGCTTTCTCCTAGTTTGTACACCTTTGTCTTTTTCTCCAATTATCTGAATTGCAGGATGATTCTTTTGAATGATTCTGGAGGAGGAATTTGTAGTTGTCTGTTGATTTGAGTATGTCTGAGTGTCTGAGTCTTCATTTGATTCAGAGTCTTCATTTTCTGATTCTTGGACCTGTTCATATTCATCTTTAGTTGTGTCTTTTGTAGAATACTCATTACTATACACCTCTCTTGCTGGGATTCCTTCATCAATTTTTACATCAATACAATCAAACATTTTATGCATCCTCTTATTATAGCATCTTTATCCTTTACTGTTTGTAGCATACCATAAGAAGATACCTTCATCATCCCTGTCATCATATTTTCTGAGGTTCTCATCATTATTCTTTATGTATCATTTGCTCCCAAAGACTCTAAAGTGTTTGATTGAGGCAGGTCTTCCAAACCATAGTTCATAAGGTGTCTTGTCACTTTGTGGTCTGAGGTGGGCTTTGTTAAGCACATGGATTGTTGTGTGTATTGCTTCTACCCAGTAGGTTTGACCAATGTTATTCTAATTCATCATTGACCTGGCCATTTCCTACACTGTTCTGTTTTGCCTCTCAATAGCTCCATTTTGTTGTGTAGTTCTTGGGATTGTGTATTCTCTCTTGATCCCATGTTCATCACATAATTCCTTGAAGTCTCTTGACATAAACTCTCCTCCCTGATTTGATATTATTGCCTTTAACCTCTTGCATGTTTAAGTTTCTGTTAAAGCCTTAAATATTTTAAACTTCTCAAATGCTTCATCTTTTTCTTTGAGAAAGGCAACCCAAGTAAGTCTGGAATAATCATCGATAATCAACATGAAGTAGTTTTCTTTCCCTGTGCCTTCCTATCTTGATGGTCCACATAAATCCATATGAACTAGTTGGATTGGTTTCTCTGTTGAAGTAAAGCTCTTCGACTTAAACTGTGTCTTGTTTTGCTTCCCTACTTGACAGGGTTTACACATTGAATCTTGGGGATTTGATATTCTTGGAAGATCTTTCACTGCTTAGAGGTTTTTGAGTTTGATTAAGTGGTCAAAGTTTAGATGTCAAATTCTCCTATGTCATAACCAACTTTCATCATGTTTGCTTAGATGACATTCTTCTCTATTTTCTTTCAGCACATATACATTATTTTCTGTCCTTATGCCATTGGCCAACAATTGTCCTGAGTTTACAGACTTTATTTTGAAGTCCTTGGACGTGAACAACACTTCGCATCCTTTGTCACACATTTGAATTACACTGAGCAGATTATGTTTCAGCCCATCCACAAGTAGAACATCTTGGGCTTTTCCTTTTCCATTACTTAAGCTCACCATCCCTTTGCCCTTTATTTTCCCTGGAGCATCATTTCCAAAGGTTACACTTCCTGATTTTCTTTCACTTAGAGATAGAAAATTGCCTTTGTCTCCCATAATGTGTTTGGAGCATCCATCGTCTATATACCAAGGGTTCATTTTTCTTTGAGCGGACAACACTAATCCACACTTGTCACTTTCCTTCTTCTTCCAAAACTTGACATTTTCAGCAGGATATTTCGAATCTGGTTCATATTCCCTTAAATGACAGTCAATAGATTTGTGTCCATAGTTATGACAGATGTATCATTCAATCTCATTGTTCAACAGGTCAAAATTATTGGTGCAGTGTTATCTGCTCAATGACTGTTGATTATTTCTTGACCTCTTTAGTTGAATGTCCCTGGACTTAATTTGGCAATTGGCAATCAGTGAAGGTTTGTTACTTGGATGCATCATTCTTTGTTGTGGAAAGTATTTATTCCTTTGAAATCTTAATTTCTCATGTCTAAGTCTTAAGGAACAATTTACATCTTTGTGACCAAAGTTAGCACAGTAGAAACAATATCCATAGAAAAATTCTTTGTACCTGGAAAATGTTTGTCTTATTTGAGCAAATCAATTTCTTCCAAGTTGATGACATCGTTCAGCAGTGAGCACATTACTTCTTTGTTCTACAGATTCATATCTGGCATATTTTACCTTACTTGACCCGGGTGAATGATTGTCTTCCTTTGTTTCTGCAGGATTGTCATTGTCATTGGTTGTACTTTTGACAAACTTGATGGGTTCTTCATTTCCTGGCTTACCACTGCTTGATCCCTCTTCATACTCCAAGCCAATTTTTAGCTTTGGATTCCTTTGCTGATTCAAAATGGTGGCCAATCCTTCTGAGGCTTTGATACTTGACATATTCTGATTATACAAGGCTTGAAACTTCTCCATTTCTTTCCTCATTTTCACTACTTCTTGTTCTAATGCTTCACATCTTGCCTTCTTTTCTGATAGCTTTTGTTTTAGAATCTCTTCGATTTTCTTTTCCTCTTCCAATTCTACTTTTAGTAATACAAGGTCTTCATCAGGTTCTTTACTGTCTTTCTCAAACTGTATCAACAAGTGTCTTTGCTTTTTGTTCTTGATTCTTAGTCTGTCAATCTCTTCCAGTGCACTAATCAGTTCTCCTTCCATGTCAACCACAGCTTCTTCTTCATCACTCCTTGTGATTTTATTATCATAATTCTCTTTGGCCATAAGTATGATGTCATTTAGTTTACCTTCAATAGAGGAGTCATCTTCTTCATCATCTGAAGGATCATCATCATTGTTTATGCACATACTTTTCTTCCTAAAGTTTTTCTCCTTAAAGAAATTTATGTGTTTGTACTTCTCCTCATCATCACATGTCTGATCCTTTCCTTTGTGGGGACATTTATTTGAAAAATGACCTATCCTACCACAGTTGAAACATTTGAAAGGCAGTTTACCTTTGTATTTTCCTGATGCCTTCTTTAGTCTCTTCACAAATTTTGCTTCAATTTCATCGGGCTCAGAATCCTCATTCTTGTTTACTTTAAATGATGCTTCTCTGGAGGTGGGTTTATCTTTAACTATTCTCATTTCATATGCAATCAATGTTCCTAGCAGTTGATCGAACTCCAAGGTTTTTAGATCATTAAGTTCTTCTATAGCGGAGACCTTCGGGTTGAACCTTTCTGGGAGAGATCTCAAGATTTTCTAAACTAAAGAAGGTTCATCAATTGTTTCACCAAGTGCCTTCATTGCATTTACCATTTCTTATACTCTCAGAAAGTATTTTCCAATAGTTTCATCTTCCTTCATCTTGAGCTATTCAAACTGTATTCTATAGGTTTGAAGCTTTTCATCCTTTACCTTCTCATTACCCTCATAACTGCTAATGAGTTTGTCTCGCATTTCTTTGGCAGTTCCCAGGTGCATAACTTTTATGAATTCTGCTTCTGCAAGCCCGCTCAAAATAACATTCATAGCCTTAGCGTTGAAGATAAATTCTAGTTTGTCATCCTTATTAGCTAGCACAACTGGCTTTACATAACCAATATCTACCACATCCCAGACATCTGCACCTAACGACATTATGTAGGTTCTCATTCTAACTTTCTAGAAGGCAAAGTTTGTTCCATTGAACACAGTGGCCTTATTGGTTGAATTTCCTTCATGGCTTGACATGTTTAAGCTCTAGGATATACCCTTAGATAAAAGGGTCTAACTCTGATACTAATTGTTGGACAACTGAGAGGGGGGGGGGGGTGAATCAATTTTTACCGTGCTTAAACAATTATGCTTCTTTTTAAAATCTTTACAATGCACTCAATGATGATCACAATAACGCAGGGAAATAAACAATGGCATATTCAACATCAGTCACATATATGAGAAACACATAGATAGATATCTCCCAAGGAAACCCATACAGGGTAAAAACCTCTTCTTCTTTATATGATAAGTATTATTACATTCATTACATTATCATACATATGAGCACCAACTCATTGTGAGGCTACAACCTCTATTTTGCAAGATGCAACTTGCTGAGACCACCAACTCTCTGTTTTTCTCTAGCACCCACTAGAAGGAAGCACCAACTCCCTGGTTTCTCTAGCACCAACTAGAAGGAAACACCAACTCCCTATGTTCAAGCACCCACTTGAACCTCTAAGGACACCAGTCCTCCCTAGCACCTCCCAACCACCCTGGATTATAAATATGAAATACTGAAACCTATTACAGTGATATAGTGTTTGATAACAGCTTACCAGTCTCATCACTATTCTACAAGATTTTTCTACTCAAACTTCCTCACTATCTTCCAGCATGCATCCACTGCCCATTCTGTTCTTCTGCATTTTATGCTCTGTGCACCATGTCCATTCACTACCTAGTTCTTCTTCTGTTCTTTTCAGCTGCTGCACTCTGATCCTTCTTCATGCATGAATTACCTTCAACAATATCCACCACAATCTCAGCAACAACAACAACCCCATCTCTTCTCTATACTGTGTATTTATAGCTTTTGTGCACCTTGTGCATACAATGCATGCAATACCTCTTCATACTCACACCGCGTCGATATCCTCCACAACTCGAGTGCTCTATCTGATCATCATCGTGAATCTTCAGCTTCTCTAGCCATTTTTCCACTCATTCAGCATCACTATATGTTATGCTGAGATTCCTCAACCTCTCTGGTAGTTGAGACTCTTTGTCTTCTTTGTGACAGTCGAGCTCACCTTCTCTGTTCTAGTTACATGCTTCAATGCTCATCCAGCTGTCAATCACCTCCACGAGCATCTTCATCCCTCTTGAAGATTCCCAGAGACCCTTCATCTCCTCTTTCAATCACCCCAAAGTGTCTTTGAGTCCTCTGGCAGAAACCATCAGTGGTTTTTAGCAGTTACACTATGACGTGCAACAATATCCCTTTGATTATGCTAAGATTCACCTGGATTGTTGGATTTACTCTAATGGGTTCTTGTGTTATTTACCCATTTCGCACTTTTGCAATTAAGAGATTTTGCGATGAGACATTTTGAGTCTCTTTGTCACGAGTTCCGAAACTCCAAAACGAAGTTTTTCTGCGCTGGCTCCTTCCTTTATATGACGACCACTATGACCAAGCGCTTATGCATAAAGCACTTTCACGATTTCACATTTTGTGAATATGGAGATGAGGCATCTCGACTCTCCAAGTCGCGATCCCCTAAATGCCGAAAAGAAGCTTGTATACATGTACTCTTCTCTTCATCTCTTCGATGGTGTGACCACCGGTTGAGACCACGTGCTTATGCATAAAGCACTTTCGCAATTTCACGTTTCATGAGTCTGGAGATGAGGCATCTTGACTCTCCAAGTCGTGATCCCTAAAACATTGAGATGGAGCTGAGATCAACGGTCCATGATCTCGATGAATCCATGGTCCAGATCTCATCATGAATTTGCATCTCACAATTCCTTCGATGGAGGTTCTTGTCACTCCAAGTCCTGATACGCGAAGCTCCGATATGGAGCTTAGATCAACGGTCTAGAACCCTTGGTGATCTGACGGTCCAGATCTTATCGTGAGTTCTCATATCGCGATTCCTTTGATGGAGGTTCTCGTCACTCCAAGTCCCAGTATGTGAAGCTCTGAGATGGAGCTTAGATCAACGGTCCAGAACACTTGTTGATATGATGGCTGGGATTAAATTGCAATTTCGCATATCGTGATTTCAATGGTTTTGTTTCTTACCTTTCCAAGTCATGATAGATGAAGCTCCGAGATGGAGCTTAGATCAATGGTCCAGAACAAACCTCTATCCAATGACTAAGATTGTTTTGTGATTTCGCATATCATGGAATCGAGAGGTTAGGGAACCCCATTCCTTTAACTTTTCGGTCAGTGATACGATGATCTTTCGCCATGTGTCCTATGGATCAACGACCCACGACTGTCCCCGATGGACTAGCAGGATTCCTTCACAGTTTTGGGGAGTTTGATGACTCTTGGAATTATCCACCTTGTAGCTTCACCATATCTAATGGCTATTGAGCCTTCGTAGATACCCCAGATCCTACGGCCCATATCTTCTCATGATTTCTCCACTTCATGATTTCGCTGCTTCGCGATTTGGTCCACCTTCACAATTTCGCCGCTTCACGATTTCTTCCACCTTGCAATTTCGTCACTTCACAATTTCGATGTTCTTGCCATCGTTCATCTTTGGCATCGTTCATCTTTGCCATCAATGACAAGCTTACTCACAACTAGGCTCTAGTGCATCTTCCTCCTTCTCTAGCTAAAAAAGGTAATTCAAAATAGCTAGCTTGAGTAATAAATGATATGGCTAAGGACAAGATAGTTTAATGATGAAGTGTTGCTAAGGAAAGGCTTCATCAATGAAACCCTAGGGGAAAATGGCTCACTAAAGTGTAGAAACCCTAGGGGAAAATGGCTCACTAAAGTGTAGAAACCTTAGGCTTTAGTGCATTTTCCTCCTTCCTTAGCTCAATGACAAGATAAAAAAAAGTTAGGCTAGAAGAGTAGAAGTAGAGTGTCATTATGGCAAGGCTCTATCTAAATTCAAAAAATCAAAATGGCTCTTTTTTTTTGCTTGGTAGGGAAATGAAACAAGGACACCAACATGTGCTTGTCCCCTAGGGTTTAATCCAACAAATTATAATAACAAAATACAAGTAAAAAACATTATAACCATTCAAATAAGAAGTGTTTTGCATAAATTCACTTACATTTATCCAACATTCATATAGCCATACCCTAGTTGTAAACCTTCCACCAAGAAAAATGCCAAAGATCACCAAAAGGAAGCCTCCTTCAACAAGTACGCCAAATATTCAGCCAATAACCCTAAGAGGGATGAAAATTTCATACCTCACCAAGTAGTGAGTCAAAGATGATGAAAAAATGAGAGTTAAAACCCTCAATTTATACCATACTGATGACCTTAATTTAATTTTAGTTCACCAAAAGGCTGACAAGGACAAAATACCAAATAATATTGTTTTATATAAATATTTCATAATGAAACCCTAATCAAGAAAATAATGGGGATGTTGTTCCCTTTTAGGGTGACATTATCCCTTTCTAGGGAAAATGTGGCCTCCTAGTGAAAAATGTTGGCCCTTCTGAGGCCTCTAGAAGCTTCCAGACATGCCAAACATGCCTCAACTGCCTCCCAAAGCTCCCACATCTTTCGATGACTTCATAGGATGTCTTGGGTGATGTCATGGCCTTCCAAGCCCAATGTCCTAGTGGAAAGGGCACAACCCCCCTCTGTAAGGCTCTGCCAGGGTGCCTATGTGGAACATCCTCCTCTTATTTGGTGCAAACCCCTCTGTCATGTCTCTTCCCCCTGCTGGGGTCTCAACATCCATCTGGTGGGCTCTTTAGCCCCATGGAGGTATGAACTAATCATCTCCCCATGTGTTCCTGTCGAACATGGTACCTGTCCATCGGGTATGATCATACACATCAACAGATACGCCCTCCATGGGATCATAAGTCACAGGGATCATAGCAATGTCAATAACATCCAATCATCAATTTTATTAAACATGTGCAAAAAACCACTTATACCCACTCAAGTGCTCAAATACATTATACAAATCTATAAGGCATGTTTGGAAGAAGTGAAATGGCGTCCTATTGGGCTAGTGTCCACTAGAAATGGGATGTTTTTGGAAGAGATCAAATCCAAGTCATGTTAAATGGTTGACGTGGATAAGGTATGTCCTAACAATGGGTGCAATGATAGCAGGGAAATGCAAAGCTTATCTGTGGGTGCCTTTGTAGAAGTCGAGCTACACCTATCGTGGATGCAAATTTTTCCAAGCCCATTCATGCCTTTTATTCTTATTTATTTATTGCTTTTTCTTTCAAGAAGCTAATTAGGGGAAACTTCCCTAGAGTGGTGGAAATGTTACCCACAAGAAATTTCATGGAAATAAGAAGGTTGGCTCATGATGAAACCCCCTTTTTCTTGGCCATGCAACCAAGAGCCACTACCTTAGCATGGTGACCAACTGCTAGTAGTGTCATACCGCTAGATTCCCATGGACCTAATAGACTGGATCATGATGAGACCCCCTATACCTTGACTAGGTCTTGTTTTATTATTTTTTATGGGTCCCTGTTGCTTCTTCCTGAGAATATTTTTACTACTTTCTCAGGGATCCCTAGGCGAAACATCTTGAGGTTTTATTTTTTAGGCTTTTATCTCTTGCTAGCTGCTTTTACCTTCTGGGCCTTTAGCCCCTTCTTCCCATAAGGAAAGGTGAAACCCTTGAATGATTGGCCAACCCAATGCCTGGACCAATGAAATGAGATGGATGAGTGAGAAATTAAGATGGACAGTGGTAAGAATGATAGGAGCAGAGGATGAATTTTCAGAAATCCCCTCCAATGGAAACTTAAAACCTATGGGTACAATCTTGCTAGGGAATCCTGTCATACCCCCCAGACATGGTCAAGTGGATAAGTATAAGATCCAAGCACCCGTTAGAAAAAAGAATAAGTAAATTCACATATTCAAAGGTTTTGAGGATTAGAGTGACACATACCATGATACCTGGACTCATTACCTCATGGAGAAAGAACCATCTCTGATATAGGAATAAGCTGAGGTGATGGATGTTGTTGTTGCTAAAAAAGTTAAGGCGCTGAAAGGAAGAAAAGATGGGCCCTCCAGGGCCATGCTCAAGTCAACTTGGCTCTCGGTACTCCATGTCTACGACCTGTGGCCCTCGAGATATAATCTCCTTAGTTATCCCTAAAAGTGGGGAATAAAAGGTACAACTGTAGTGGTGTAAGAATACACATAGTAAATACAAGTGGAATCACATTTTTGGAAACCCTTGTAACCCCTATTGGTAACTCTTTGAGTAGTACCACATTAGATAGTACTTGTATACATAATATCACTTCCACATACCCTTGGCTATATAGGAATTTCCCTTGATATAAATGAATCCAACTTTAGATAATTTAATTAACTATATTGTTGCTATACTACACCGAGAACAACACTTGGGGAGATCACTCTATAGTACCTAGGTAGTTGATCCGAAAAGATATTTTATACAACAATGGTTGAATTATTTAGCATGTGTAAATTAACCAATTAGGAAGCTGAATGAAAGAGGAATAATTATAGAAGAAACATCATAGCCATATGCACATATGCAAATCTGAAATAAAGCATAAACAACAACAAACCATAAACACCAATGTGATAATGGAGTTCGACAATCTCACCTACGTCTCCAGGCCTTTGTCTCAATGAGTGAGGCTTTCTTATTTCTATTAAAAGATTTCAAATGGCATCACAATAGTGCCAAAATGTTACAAAATAGATCTGTTCTTTTTCTACCAGATCTCTAGAACCCAACAAAAGAAACGACACTAAAATCAGATGATCGGAGCTCCTAGAAATGGCCCACAAAGGTGTGCTTCTCAATAGATTCCCTAAATAAAGATGGATTTGGCTTGGAAAATATTCATCATAAACCTTCTCTAAATGTCCTCCCATGGCCTCAAGAAGGCCTGAATTATATAGATCTTAATTTGGTAACCATCTCTCAACTCCCCCCCAAGCTCTGGCCTTAAAAAGGGCCCAATATCCCCCCAAAATGACCAAAATCCCTCAATTTTGTTGAATAATATCATTAAATTTTTTTATACATAGCATAAAAACCCACTAAAATGCAAATATTTAGGATAATCCCCAAACATCAGTGTGCATCCCCTTTTGTAGGTCGTATGATACCATGTGGCCAAGCGCCAACCCATAAGGTGTTGCGCATTGGCCCCTTTTTCGCAAACTCTAGTCGCATTCATAGGCCATGTGTCTAGGATAAGCCCCTGAAATAGCAGACCCTAAGGTTTATCCCCTGGTCGATGGGCTAGCCTGACCGACTGGGCTAAACCCTTAACCACCGTGCTAGCTAACGATCCATCTGGGTCACATGGTGGAGAGTACCGAAACAGGGGGCTAGGCCCTATTCATATGTGCCAATGGTCATGAGTTTAGTCCTGTGGTTCCATTGTATGGTCCTTTGGTAATGTTTATGCCAAGGGTTGGGGCTAGGCCCCAACCCTAACTCCACCCAACAGTCCTTAAACTCAAACTTAAAAATAAAAATGTGTCCATAGCTATCAAGTGACACTTGTAGGTGGGTCGGTAGCCCAACCTACGCAAAGATTTGGCACCTATGAGGTCCACGGTTCAAACCCCATAAAATCCAATATTTTACCAAAACCAACAAGCCAATAAATGGGTGCCATGTGGTAGCCGATGTCTAGGCCACGTGGCACCACCTCATTTGTCTAATTTTGATGCCACGTTTCAAGCACCGATTCGACCAGCTCTGCCACATGTGCCTACCACATCACTCTTCCACTATACCTACAACATAAGAATCGTATGGACGTGCCATGTTTCACCCTTGCAGTGGTGACATGTGTCACTTCTTGATTGGCCCACCTATACCTCCCTAACACATCATTTGTCCATACACACAGTCATCCTTCCACATCGGCTGTATGGACTCTTCCACATCATCACCAAATATGCCTACCACGTCAGTTGTATGACCGTACGACCTGTACAATAAACTTCCACATGGCACTATACAGACTGTACAGTCATCATTTGTTTTGGTTGTTTGGAAAAATGAACAAATCGCCATATCTAAAGCATGCAACATCCGTTTGAGCTCGTTCAAGTTGTGTTGGGTTTGTATCATCAAGGCCTACGCACATGCCTATTTTGAATCCATTCTAAGTACTTTGATTTTTAGGCCTTTTTGAGCCCCATCAAGCTCCTGGATCCAAATCTGGATTAAACCTCCCCACCAAGAACCTTTTGGTCCCACAAAAGGTTACTAACCAGTCATTAAGATCGGGATAGGACACCTGACTTGTTCTCTACCTCTAAACTCTGTCTTGTGCACCTGTCTCATAAATATCAATTGTAAAGAAATCATGATAACTGATAACATATTTTTAGCCATTTGTACCATGTCACATCTTACTGAAGCCACTATCATCCATGTAGACAACATTAATAATGATAGCATAAAAAATATGAATGCAAATGAGTTGATATGTTTGTAATATTTGCACAAAATTAGCTTATCTTGAAGCAAACTGTGATTGATTTTCCATTTTACAATCATCTCATGTTCTTGCTTAATATCGATTAATTGATTTGAAACAATTATAGGTGTGTTTCTTGCTTGAACTTCCTTCTTTAATTTTTCCATAGTTTGAAGAGTTTTATTTTCCTTTACATGATGAGCATGAAACACATATTCTTGACCTGCTTTGGTTAAATGATATTTATTCTTTGCCCTGTAGAATATTGATTTATGATCATATAAGTATGGAATACCTAAGACCATTCCACATTCACTTAGTGGCACCACATCACATGTTACCTCATCCACATACTTAGATGAAATTGCAAATTTTAAGGTGCACTTCTTTTTTATGTGCATTTGATTATTGTTGCTTATCCATTTAAGTGTGTAGGGATTATGATGCATCTGTGTTTTTAATCCCAATTGCTTAACCAATTCCTCTAAAATTAAGTTTTATTGAGATCCACTATCTATAAATGTGTCGACCTTAGTGTGCCTCATGATGACCCTTATGTGAAACAAGTTACTTATACAATCAAATTCTTCACCAATTTTACTTGTCATACGAACCAAAGAGACTTTAGATTCATCACCTGAATCCGATCCCAAGTTTGTGGTTCGTGTTGTCTCTGCAACTGTTTTCCTCCCTTTCTTTTCCTTGAACCACTTTGGTCTATTCTCGGATGCAATTTCCAGCAATGCTCCTCATCATGCCTGTTGTTCTAGAGTTTATACTCAAGGATAGAGAGTACAAAGTATAGGCATTTGAAAGAGGGTTTGTGATATAAAGAAAGGAGAAGACAACCCATTTAAAAGGAAAAGGAGCTATGGTTAATTTCTAAGTTTTCTTTGTCTAGCTTCCAATTGTTCCTGGACAGTAATGTCCTGCTCAATGGCCTCCCATGAACGTTCAAGTTCAAACCAGGTGGTGGCATTTTTTAATATAGTATTGAAAAGGTTCAAGGCAATACTAGTCTGATCTATGAGACCGAGTTCAGTGTTGGGTTATCTCGTAACTAGTACAGTCATGGAGGAGGAAATTTTTAAGGATTGATTTCTTCTTTTTAGATTGTATGAGAAAATTTCCCGAATCTTGAATTAATAGTGTAGCAAAATCAAAGTTCGTTTCCAGTATTTGAGTTAAATTGAAAACCATGCATGGAATGAAAGAAAACATAAATTTTTGGAACAATGTGAGGCTTCGATCAAGGAATAATCTCACACTATGAAAGAGGAAGAAAAAATATAAGGAAAAAATTTAATAAAGCATCAGATATAATATTCTAAGTCATTCACAGGTCTTATAAGTGTTGATAGCCAATACAGAGGAAAAAATGTAAACGATTAGATCACTAAAAAATTCAATCACCACAGTAGAAGTTATACTAAATTGCAGCTACACATTCATCAAATATACATATGAAATGAAGTTAAATATGAAATAACAGAGGAGCACATAACTCAAACTTGACGGGGTCTGGAATCTCTGACTTGCATTTGTATTAATTTTGGAAAAACGAATAACTTTTCTGCTACAATCGGCCAAAAAAAATCCTTTGGTATCACTTTATAAATTGTATTTATACAAGAAAAACATCAACCCTAGACGGTTGGTAGTCTCCTAATCTCCTCCATGCTAATGGTTACAAAATATAGAATTTGAACCATTTTTCTCCGTTACTTTTGCTTTTCTAACAGTTGGACAAAAATGAGCATACGTGCATTATTTCATCATTTCTTTGAAGTGCTTCCTTCGCTCGACCCAACACACTCGACGCACCTGCCAAGACACTATGCCAAAATTCTGGAAGGTTCTATCATATCCTTTGCTTCTAACACATACAAATTTCTCTAAATTTGGGGTAGCCTATCTTCAATATTTACCTTTTCAAACTTTGTCGACTGCAATTGTAGATTTGGCATTATTAGCCATTTATCCATTTGGCGATGTTAAGTTGCTTCAATTGTGAGATCTCGATCTAGGCTTCATTCCATATCTCCTTGATATGCAGTTGGTGCCTCACAACATTGATCTGTCCTAATAGCCCGGGACAATCACCTTCACCAATGCCCAATGTTTTTGTATCTACCTGATCAAACACTTCTTCACATTCTTTCTTAACTTCTCTTTCCATTTTCCTGCTTTCCACAATATTGGTCTCCCATGTTTCTAATATGATATCTCCCCTGATCTGTTCTTCTATAGTCAGCTTCATAATTTCTGGTACTTCCTCTCTAGCCGAAAACACTACTACCTTTTGAAAAGCAGTGCGAGCTATTGTAGCCTCTTTCTCCTTGAAAGAAATGTTATCCAGCGAGTGGCTTATTTCTAGGAAATAGTTTTGAACTTCTTCTATCTTAGAAAACATGTTTTGTTGTTATACTTGAAGTTTCTCATGCACCTCTAGTGATTGGGCTTGAAATGCTTTTATATTCACAACTTTTCCTTCAATAGAATTCAACTCAGCCTATATCTTTCTCACTAATTCCTCTTGTTGAATAACCTGTACTTGACTCATTTGCATCTGCTTGTTTGCTTCATCTAAACTAGATTTCAACAATTGCATTTCATGTTTGTCAACAGTCCTGGTGTTTTCAACTCTTTGTTTTACCTCCTCTTGAATATTATTTTTTGTGTTCCTTATTTGGTCCTGCAACTGAGCTATCATTTGATTTTTGCGCTTCAACCTTGTTTTCAGAGAATCCACTAAAAATAAATTGGCAGTTGCCAAAGCTCCCATAGAGCCCGCTACTTCTGAGGTGAAGTCTTCCTCTTCTAGGTTTTTACCATCTACAAGAACTTTGTGTTTCTTCACCATTGTTCCTTCTCTTAGATGCATTTCCTGCTTTAATACTGTCTTCCTCTTCTTACTGAAAAAGTAGTCAGAGGGGGGTATCTCTTCTCTAGAGATTGGAGTAAGGTCACTTGCATACATGACTTGCAAATGGGGGATCCCAAAGGTTTATTTTATAGGATTAATGATGCAATAGGGCTGCCCAATTCTAAAGATTGAGTTTCTCCTGCTATTTTGGGGATATCAACTGGAATAGTTGATGATGAAAGTGGAATCGTTTGACTCGACTTTGAAGGAGTCTCGGATTTAGAACCTGTTTCAGACCCTTTATTCTTTGATTGTGAAGCTTCCTCTTTCTGTGAGGACACTTCAGTCTGCTTTGGATTTTCTTCTGCAGTCTCTTTATCGTGAGCCTCTGATCTGAAACCTGGGGGAACACTTCCTTGAGCTGGAGGAGGGGTAAAAATATGCAGGTCGGCCTTTCAATTTTGTTGTTTGATACTCTGCAACTTCACTATCTAGCTTATCGGATAAAATTTTCCCCTAGTTGAAGTTGAAACCCTCAGCTACTTCATGTATAAGTGGAACCCATTCTGCTGGGAAATGGGTAGGGATTTTCCTCCCGAAGATTCTACATAGCATCAGGGCTATATAAACCATGTATTTGTTTAATGAAGTTGTACACTCCTTTCTTTGAAATTCTGCTATGAATTCAGGATTATAAATGTATTTATAAGTAGGGGGCAGTTTGTACATTACTTGGATGTGCTCGGGTCTGAACAAGCCGACGATGACCCCTTGGCTGTTTTGAATGCTCCTTGTCAAAACATCGTTTTTCTCTAAATCCCAACATACCATGTCATTATACGGCACGAGTCTCATCCATGTGGCTATTTTGTGCAGCTTAGACTCTGCTATGTCTCTGAGTTTATTTTTAGTCCTTTCATTTTTGAAATCGTTGGGGCAATTCCTAATCTCATAGTCCAAACTCTCAAAAATCTGCCTCCAAGATTTGATTGAATGCACAACATGTGGCATAGTGTCTGATACCACATCTCCATTCAAATTTGAGCTTCCACCTACTTCTTCACTCTTGTTAGGTGCTTTTCTAGGTGCCATGGTGTCTATGCTAAATGAAAACCTGTTGCAGAGAAGAAATGCATGAGCTCTTATGAATATAACTCACTCCTAGTGTGAAAGTGAGAATGAAATTCGAAATAACAGACCTTTAGTTACCTTTAACTTGTCTTAAATTTATCGTACCGAAAAAATTAAATGCTTTAACGGAGCTGGTATGCCTAGAGATATGCAGTCTATGTTCAAAATATCTTAATTAATCCGTTATAGAGACTACAACATATCGACGATTCAGAATTGGGATTTCGAAAGGAATGTCATTGAAAACTCCCAAATAGTGAAATGTGAAAATCTATTTAATTATCATTAATCCCACTTTAAAGTTAAGTTAATCTGTGTTAAAGCGCATAATTCTTTCAGGATTTCATGTTTCGGAGTTTCGAACATCGTGTCCCCAAGCGGTATAACACAAGAAATCCCAAATCGTGAAATCATGATGGAGTTTATTATTGTTAAAGCTTCTTACTTCTTAATAAACCTAGCATTAGCTTTTAAGAGTTTCATGACTTCGGGGATCGGGGTTTTAAAGAGACTCAAGGTTGACTCTTGATTTCCTGAATTACGACTAATTATCGATTCGTAAAAAAGTTTAAAACTTAATTAATCATGATTAAACTGTACTTCGTGATCAGCGCGTTGGAACTTTAAAAGTTGTTTGAGTTGAGATTACCGAAAAAGAACATGTGGAAGGCTTGGAAAGTCATTAGCGTTTTTAATCGTTACTTTTAAGATTAGTTAAATTCCTTTTAAACCATCACTTTTCGGGACTTCGGCACTGGGACTTAGGATTTGTTGTTAAAAAACATACTTCATGAACGGCCAAACTTTGAAAATCGAAAGTTCCAAAAGACCTTTTGACTTATTTTTGAACTAAGGGCGGCCCCATAATTAGGAAAAAAGGAGGTTTGGACTTAGAGAAGAAAAAATAAAATTTGTTTCAACATAGGATCCATCTAGGGATCTCGTCTCCCTATGGGACGAGAAGAAACGTAGACCACGTGCCTTTATTGGGCCAATAGAGTCATTAGTTTGTTTATGCAAAAACATTTTAAGGAAGACGGTGCAGGGGAAAAAGGGGGTTACATCTTTATCTCTGAAAGCTTTCAAAACCCAATCACTATTTAGTCTCACTTTTAGGCCATTTGACTTCCTCTTTCCTGATAATGATTTGTGGTTTGTTTAAGATAACCCAAAGAACCTTAGGAATTTTAACAGGTTCTGTTGATCTTGCTTGCCTCAAGGTGAAGTAATTTTAATGTTTTTAATCAAGGAGTCCTACGCGAACTTGGGATGTAGATCGAAATTCAAAGAAAACTAATTTACGAAAGTACAATATGGTTCATGTATAACAACCTTACAGATATCTTAGACATTGCTTCACTACTAGCGAGCCTGTTCAGTACCCCGATGAAGTTATCTGATTCCCTTTATTGAATTTCCTTTCACCACTTCAAATTGTAATTTTGCATTTAAGTGATGAGATGAGGGAAATCATTTTATGATTTTCCTTTCATCACCTCTTTTTGGACTAGATGGGGGCAATCAATTTTTTGAATTTCCTTTCACCATCTGTCTTATATTTTCTTCGACATGAAGTGGGGTCAATCAATTAGTATAAAGTATACCAGGGGTGATATCTGTGTAAAATTTTGCAACAGAGGTCTGTCAACTCACTTTGATTACTTTGGATTAGTTTCTTTTTGGCCTTCAAAACATCTTAGTCTGCAGGAAAAATTATGGGGGAATTTTATTTCCAGGGACCTTCTTTTGAGAAAGACTAAATTTTTTTAGAACCTATTAAAAGAACTAAGAGAGTCATGATTTTCCTACAAACACCTTTTCTCAGTAAGATTTTGAAAAGTAGAGAGGACTTGCCTTTCTTCTAAAGAATCTTTTATCTGCTTTCAGATATAAAGTGTAACCTCCCCTTCCTCTATGGAAATCATGGGAAGGCATCTAGGATTAGGGGGAAGGTACCACATATTGGGACATGATGATAGCGAAGGATTTGGACTTCATAAACCTAGTTGTGGCAATGCAATCCTGACTCTTGGAACCCTTTTCGAGGTCACTTTACTTCTCCTCTTTATTTTACTTATTTTTATTTTGTTCAGAAGAATCCTTCATGATCCATAGAAAATTTCGTTCTCTTGATTATCTCTCGGGTGAAAAATTTCATACTCATGAGACCGTTGTTCCACCTAAGTGATATTTATTTAAAGTCCAGAAATTTTAGAAATTCATACCTTTGTCTTACCATTTCGTTCTCATCTTAGTAAATTATTTTTATCACCTGTTTTGAGCGAATCAATTTCCTAGTACCTGACCATCCATTCTCTTTTTTTTTTTGATGTTTGGGTCGTAGACCAAAATCCTGCAAGGAGACAACATGAAAAGCGTCAGGGTTTTAATATTGATAGAATTCAATGTGTTGAATATTTTATATCTCTATTTCTAGGAGATCACTAACCTGTTTTATTTGCGGTGAAAGTAAAACTTACTGAAAAACTATAAAAACAAAAAACACAAACTAGTATATACAATGGAATTTTGGAAATCGTTTATTCCATATAGTGCTTCAGATAATGCCCGTTGATAGGGGCATTGAGGATTTTACCGTCCAAATTTTCTAACAGAAATGAGTTCTTCCCTTCAGAAGCTGAGACTTTGAATGGTCCATACCAAATATGATCGAATTTGCCATATTTTTTTTAGTCTTCCCTCCTAACATCCCATTTCAAAACCAAATCACCAGGGAGGAATTCCCTATCTTTAGCCTTATGATCAAACAGTTCTTTCATGTTGTCTTGATATTTTTGCAATCTTTCGTCAACCTCAGCCCTATTCTGCTGAACTTCAATCAGTTGATTTATTCTTCTTATGACAAGGTTTGGTTCTTCTTTTTCATCTTGCCAAAGATTCATCACAGGTAGAGCCATGTTTATGGGTAATACCACATCGATCCCATATACCATTTGGAATGGAGAAGTGCCAATCGATTTCTTGGTTCCTATCCAGTTTTCCCACAGGGCGTATTTCAAATGAAAATGCAAGGATTTTTTATTTTCATTCAACACCTTCTTAATTATGGTAATTAATCTTTTATTTGATGATTCTGCTAGCCCTTTGCCTTGGGGGTAGTATTCTATGGAGTGACCCAATACAATATTGTACTTTTGGAAAAAGCTAATCATTGCCATAGATTTGAATGCCTGGGCATTATCTGTAACTATCTTCTAGGGACAGCCAAATCTAGATAATATGTTTTCTTCCAGGAAGTCTATCACCACTGAATTTGTGGCTTTTCTAGTTGGAATAGCTTCTACCCATTTGGTGAAATAATATGTAGTGGTCAGGATCGATTTGTGTTAAGCACTAGAATGTGGATTAATCTCACCTATAAAATCCAACCCCCATTGTTGGAACAAAGCTTTTGTTTTAACCAAAACGAGAGGTAGTGTTGGGAGTTTCTGCTTTCCTACAAATAATTGGCATGAATCACAGGCTTTGAATTTGGCATTTACATATGCGAATAATTTAGGCCAATAATATCCCACTCTTAGGATTTTATAAACCGTTTTTCTCCATTCATGATGCCCTATGCACACCCCTTTGTGGAATTCATTTATGAATTTTTCGGTCGTAGATTTGACTAGGCAAACCAGTAGAAACCCTAGAGGGTATTTCCAATACAATTGGCTTTCTAAAATATAGTACTTCACTGCATGTAGTTTCAACGTTCTAGCTTTAGGTGTAGCCATATCACTCGAGAATTTTAAAGTCAAAAGATATGATACTATATCTTTTTACCACATTGAAGTTGTAAATTTTTCTTCTATACTAGTTGTAGCTACTTGGACGTTGAGTTCGTCCATATCCAAACATCCTTCATAATCTTGTAGATTATGTATAATGAGTGTTCTGAAGTTTGATTCGGTTAGTATCTTAGCCAAACCTTGTCCTTTTATAAGTTTTATCGGTTTCACCTCTAAATCGAATTCTTGAATCTTATCAAGCCAACGACCCCTCTTCTTGTCGCTATCATATTGGACCAATATATCCTTAATGGAACAGGTGGGTACATATGCAATTATCTTGGAGTGTAACATGTAGGTTTTGAAGGCCTTTAGTGCCTTCACCATAGCCTATGCTTGATTTTCCATTATGTCATATTTCAATCCTGCATCTTTGAGGCTTTTACTGAAGAATGTTATTGGTTCCTCGAAACCTTCTTCATTCTTTTGTTGGAGTACTGCCGCAATTGTGTGTTCAGATGTAAATGATAAGATCAAAAATTCCTTGAGATAATCAAGGCTTGCTAGTACAGGTGTTTCACCTATAATTTTCTTGATGTGTGCAAATGATTCTTAGATTTGGCCATCCATTTAACTTCATTGTTCTTCTTGAGCATATCTATAATCAATTTCATAATTTCAACAAAGTTTGGGATAAATCTCCTCAAAAAAATTATTTTCCCTAAAAATTATTGGATTTCTTTTACATTTATAGGAATATTTATATTGTCAATAGGTTCGGCCCTTTTAGGATCAATTTTAATTCCACCTCAAGATACAATATGGCCCAAGAGATTACCTTCTTTCATTGCAAAGTGATACTTTTTGGGATTTAAAGACAAACCAAATTTGAGACATTTCTCGAATGTTTGCTTGAGTTGTATCAGATGATCTTCATTAGATTTAGAAAAAATGGTCAAATCATCAAGATAAATAACCACGAATTTATCTCTTTCACCAACGGAGGCGATATCCATATCCCACTGGAAGGTAGCACCCACATTCATTAAACCGAAAGGCACTTTATCATACATAAATGTACCCCAAGGGGTGGTGAAGGATATTTTTTCTTTATCGTGCTCGCTAACGACGATATGGTTGTAACCAGGGAAACCATCGATCATGGAAATCCTATTCGATTCGTCTACTTTTTCTAAAACATGGTCCATTTTGGGTAGTGGGTAATTATCTTTAAGAGACTATTTATTTAGATTTCTAAAATCTACACACAGTCTGATTTCTCCACTCTTCTTCCTGACTAGGACCAGGTTGGCTACCCACTCAGAGTACCTAAGTGGTACAATTATTTTGGCATCCAGGATTTTCTTTACTTCCCTTTCGACCACAGGAAATAATATGGGATTTATTTGCCTAGGCTTCTATTTGAAAGGCTTAATGCCTGGCTTTAAGGGAATCTTGTGTTCGATCACTGTGGTGTCATAAGTTCTCATCTCATCATAAGACAAAGAAATTACATCTTTATATTGCTTGATTAAATCCTCATATCTACCTTTCATCTTGGGAGGAAGGTATTTTGATATTTTTACTATTCTAGGCACTTCTTTCGTGCCTATATCTCAATCTTCGACTTCATCCGGTTGAGGTTGCAATGTAGATTTCAATGGAATATCGTTATGATCAAATAATATTTCTAGGGGGATTAGACCTTTAGGGATTTGATTATTTTTTATCACTAACATGCGATGATTTGCAATCTTATCTTAGAACTCTTGAGGATCCTCCCCTTCTTTCATAATCCAAGTATGATCGTTCTAGTTTTCTTGGTCGATATGTGTTTCAGCAAAGTCTTCCACCATTTCAAGAAATTTCTGATATGTTCATCATCTTCGAAGACCTGCCGGTGTTGTATATTGTTTGGTATGGAAGGTATGTGCTTCACCTCAATGTGATACTTAAGTTTTAAAGTTGTAGGAGGTGCAAAAGTTGAGGCTTCTTTAGATAACGAATCAGCTTGCAGATTTTCTGTACGAGGAATGTAATGGACATTAACTGATGAGATTTTTTTTTTCCATTAGATCCCAGACACAGTTTATATAAGTTCTAAATATCGGGTGTTTGGCCTGATACTGCCAATTTACTTGTTTGACAATTAATTCCGCATCTCCATAGACTTCCAATTTTTTTATGTTTAACTTTCTGACGGCTTCTAATCCCAAAACCAAGGCCTTGTACTCGCATATGTTATTTGTGTAGTCTATGTCCCACTGTAGTATGTAAGAGAAAGGAATGAAAAAATCATCTCTAGGTGCTACAAAGAGTACACTTGCACCTTCTCCTTCACATGACGTCACACCATCGAAATACATTGTCCAGGTTCGAGTACTATATAAACTTTCTTTTACCCTTTCTGTTTGATTTTTTTCTGTGAAATCCTCAGCACATTCATCTATATCATCATCAATCGATAAAATACAATTTCCAAAATATTGATCAATGATATAAAAAGGATAATTGTTAGTACTATGTGGATCACTTACTGTGTATGCCAGTCACATTTCCCAGTATAATTGGGTGAACTGTCATCCGAAAATGGGAATCATGGTGTATTTCATGTCTAGCTGAAGGGATCCTTCGAGATTAGCACCTCAAGACCTGGATAATAGGATACCATACTTTGGAGGTATGTCAAAAATAACGACATCCATCAAAATACTTTCTACTGGGATCTGTGCAAGATTTACTACCAAGTCTTTGATCATGCCTACACATTTAACCTTTCTCGAATCAAATGAATATAGGTTTCCATATGGCCTGGTAATTTCAAGGCCCAGTCTATACACAATGGCCTTGGGAATCACGTTATGCAAGGCTCCATATTTTAGCATGTAGTTATGTAGCAGTCGATCGTGCACATTTAGTGTAATGAAGAAAGAAGCAACGGTGTCTCTGGACCCCTCATAATGCGGACCAAAAATTATATTAGGATTATCATATTCCAAATTTATAATGTCATCTTGACTTCCCATATCTAAAAAATTCATCGTTTTGGTAATTTGTTTTCCATAAACGAGATTCTTGGCTAGTTCAACCAGAGGTATAGGTATTTTAATTTGTTTAATCTCATTTTCTAGACTGAAAGCCCCTATGGTTTTTTCGGTTTCTCTGATTGGCACTTTGGTCTCCTTCCTTTCAGGCCTATTCATTTGCATTGCTTTGTTTTCAATTATTTTTACTTCCAATGTTTGTGTTTCAATTGTCCTGGTTTTCCCAGCTAGGGTCTCATCTACCTTTGTTTTGGCATTTTGTGTATCTACTCCTTTTATTTGGGTGTTGGGTATATCAGCGTCCTTTGGAGCGGCCTCGTATATTTCGCCTCTTGGCAGGATTTTCTTTGGTGGAGTAGTTGCCAAGATTTTATTTTTAGGCCTTAGATTGTACTTATGTTGGAGCTTGGCCATAATGGTATCAACTAATCCTTGATGGGTAGAATCATCTGTATCATTTATGTTGCTATCCTTATTAGATCATTGTTTAGTGTCTAGAGACCTCTCATAATATTCCTTAGTCAAATGGGGTTGTAGACAATCATCATCCAAATTGTTCATATATCCTTCTAGATCCTCATTTTATTGTATGTCATTCCCTCCTATAAAATTTTCATTTTTTAAAGGGGTTTGAACCTATTGATCTTCATTTTTAATGTCTTTTTTGTATCTGAGGATTACGGTTTCTTTCGAAATCTCTCCTAACAAATTGATCTATTTTAGATTGATCTAGCTCCATCCTTGAAATATTATTTGATAGCTCTTTTATTATCCTAGCCATATCGTCCATCTTATCATCTAAGGATCTCTCAGATCCTAAGGGTCATGCTTGTTCTTTAAAACAATTGTTCTCTCTATTTCCCGTTTCTACTTTTTTTTTCAATTTACTAGAAGCCATCATATTTGACTCAATCTCTATGATGTCGTCTTGCATTCAGGTAAGGTCGATTGCTCTCCTTTTTCTCAATAATAGTGTGAAATCGGGATCAAAATCTCCTTCAAAGGTTACCTTCGCTGCAGGATGAGAAGGTTTAACTTCAATTGGGATCTTGTTATATAATTTATTAAATCTTTGGATAAATTCAATAACCATTTCGAAATTTTTCTTCCTTAATGCCCCAAACTCAGTTAAATAGTATAAGTGGTCCTTTATTCTCCCCCATTGTCTAAGAACAGATTTTTCTAATGTGTCATAAGATAATATTGAACCTATGGGCAAACCTCAAAACCAATTTCTCACCTGAGCTTCGAAAGTTTGTACAAATAATCATGAATACACATCTTCATGTTTGAGACCGAGGGTATCTGCGAATTGGTCGAAGAAGTTGATATGTTCAGCTGCAGTTAGGTCTCCTTCCCCAGTAAACTTAGGTAGGTTTTTCATATAGTTATCAGGTAAATCATGAAGGGGTACTTGGAGAACCAAAGGGGCGTGTCTAGCAACTACTTTGGTGAAAATCTCGGGAGGTGGGGGTTGCCCTTGGCCGTCCCCTCCTCCTCCTGTAGCAGCCATAGATATCCTAGGGGAGTTAACTGGTAGATTATAAAGAGGGTTTTGGAAGACGTATAGTGATCCCTTAGCTTCTTTAGGAGACGAAAAAACTAAAAGAAGGGGGGACGAGATACGGGGACTCGGTTCCTCCAACTTGCAAGAAATGTAAACGGGAGAACCCACAGGCATGGAATTTGAGTATATGGTATACTCTTTGAGACTTTGTGAGGTCGGGAAATATAACTCAAGGGTTGGTGGGATATCAATCGATGCGATTTTTACTGAGGTCTTCTCACCTTCACCTCAACAGGAGGTAGTCAAATGAGATTCATATTTGATTTCTGGGAACACTAAATTCAGGTTTGTGGGCTTGGCTTCAACTGGCTTAGCCAATGTTTCTATGGAAAGGGTTTGGGTGGGAACTTCTTATGAATTTATCATTTCAAGTGGAAACTTATCCTTAGGCTATGCATGTTTAGGATGGTAGGCCATAGTAGTTTTCTTAATGAAACCTCTTGTTTTTAGTATTTTTTCACAATCAGAAACAGGCTCGGTCTACTTAGCGTCTTGGTTTTGTCTGGTGTTCATTCGACTGGATGCCAACTTACTTATACATGGAGTTGCCAAGTGAATAATAACTGAGCCTTTAAAAGGTGTTCATTCTTTGTTCACTATCAAAGAGGGAAACTTATAAATGTCGTTTTCCCAGGGAAAATAATTTCGTCTCTCCATTCCACGGCAACGATGCCAAAAGGATGTTGTTATGGAGTTTATACTCAAGGCTGGAGAGTACAAAGTCTAGGCATCTAAAAGAGGGTTTGTGATATAAAGAAAGGATAAGGCAACCCTTTTAAAAGGAAAAGGAGCTATGGTTAATTTCTGAGTTGTCTTTGTCTAGCCTCCAATTGTTCCTGGACACTGATGTCCTGCTCAATGGTTGCCCATGAACGTTCAAGTTCAAATTGGGTGGTGGCAGTTTTTAAGATAGTATTGAAAAGGTTCAAGGCAATACTGGTCTGATTTGTGAGACCTGGTTCAATGTTGGGCGGTCTCATAAATGGTATAGTCATGGAGGAGGAAAGTTTTAAAGATTGGTTGCTTCTTTTTAGATTGTATGAGGAAATTTCCTTAATCTTGAATTAATAGTGTAGCAAAATCAAAGGTTGTTTCCCGTATTTGAGTTAAACTAAAAACCATGCATGGAATGAAAGAAAACATAAATTTGTGGAACAATGTGAGGCTTCGATCAAGGAAGAATCTCACACTATGACAGAGGAAGAAAAAAGATAAGGAAAAAATTTAATGAAACATCAGATATAATAGTCTAAGTCATTCACAGGTCTTGTAAGTGTTGATAGCCAATACAGAGGAAAAAAAGTAAACGATTAGATCACTAAAAAGTTCAATCACCACAGTAGAAGTTGTACTAAATTGCAGCTATGTATTCATCAAAGATACATACGAAATGAAGTTAAATATGAAATAACAAAGGAGCACATAACTCAAACTTGAGGGGGTCTTGAATCTCCAACTTGCATTTGTATTAATTTTGGCAAAATGAAGAAACTGCCAAGAAACTACGCCAAAATTCTGGAAGGTTCTATCGTATCCTTTGCTTCAAACACATACAACACTCTCTAAATTCAGGGTAGCCTATCTTCAATCTTTACCTTTTCAAAATTTGTCGACTGCAACTATAGATTTGGCTTTATTAGCCATTTATACATTTGGGTGATGTTAAGCTTCTTCAATTTTGAGATCTCGAGCTGGGCTTCATTCCAACTCTCCTTGATATGTAGTTGGTGCCTCACAACATTGATCTGTCCTAATATCCCAGGACAATTACCTTCACCAATGCCCAATGTTTTTGTATCTAGTTGATCAAACACTTCTTCACATTCTTTCTTAACTTCTCTTTCCATTTTCTTTCTTTCAACAATATTGGTCTCCCATGTTTTTAATATGATATCTCACTTGATTTGTTCTTCTACAGTCAGCTTCAGAATTGTTGGTACTTCCCCTCTAGAAAAAAACGCTACTTCCTTTTGAAAAGAAACACGAGCTATTGTAGCGTCTTTCTCCTTGAAATAAATGTTATCCAATGAGTGGCTTATTTCTAGGAAATAGTTTTGAACAGTTTCTATCTTAGAAAGCATGTTTTGTTGTTCTACTTAAAGTTTCCCATGCACCTCTAGTGCTTGGTCTTGAAATGATTTTATATTCACAACTTTTCCTTCAATAGATTTCAACTCGGCCTATATCTTTCTCACTAATTTATCATGCCGAATAACCTATACTTGACTCATTTTCATCTGATTGTTTGCTTCATCTAAACTAGATTTCAACAATTGCATTTCCTGTTTGTCAGGAGTCCTGGAATTTTCAACACTTTGGTTTATCTCCTCTCGAATATTATTTTCTGTGTGCCTTATTTGGTCCTACAACTAAGCTATCATTTGATTTTTCTGCTTCGACCTTGTTTTTAGAGAGTCAACTGGAAATAAATTGGCAGTTGCCAAAGCTTCCATAAATCTTGATACTTCTGTGGCAAATTCTTCCTCTTCTAGGTTTTTCCCATCTAAGAGCACTCTATGTTTCTTCACCATTGTGCCTTCTCTTAGATTCATTTTCTTCTTTAATACTGCCTTCCTCTTCTTACTGAAAAAGTAGTCAGAGAGGGGTATCTCTTCTCTAGAGATAGGAGTAAGGTCACTTGCACACATGACTTGCAGATGGGGGATCCCAAAGGTTGATTGTATAGGAGTTAATGATGCAATAGGGCTGCCCATTTCTGAAGATTGAGTTTCTCCTGCTATTTTGGGGATATCAACATGAATAGTTGATGATGAGAGTGGAATCGTTTGACTTGACTTTGAAGGAGTCTCGGATTTAGAACTTGTTTCAGAGCCTGGATTCTTTGATTGTGAAGCTTCTGTTTTTTATGAGGACACTTCAGTATTCTTTGGATTTTCTACTGTAGTCTCTTTATCATGAGCCTCTAATCTAAAACCTGGGGGGACACTTACTTGAGCTGGAGGAGGGGTTGTTGATTCTTCTTGTAATATCTTTGGCAAACCGCTTCGCCGGTGCTTTTGGAAAGCCAAAAAGTTGGTCTGTAGTTCAGGTGATAATGCCAGAACTCTGCCTAATACTTCTTCATAGGTCCTGGCTCCCTTAAACATGTCATCGCAGGGAGAAACCTCATTTTCATACATTTTCATGTTGTAGTGAGTAAAATGATTCCCTTCAATTTGATAAGGGTCATGTTTTATGAATTCAAGGTCTACAATTTTGATGTCATATAGTGCTACAGCTTCTACATTGGCATGAACCAAGTTAAATAATGAATACTTCCCAATCTGTACAGGAAAAATTTGCCAGAAATTCTTCTGGGCCACTTTCAATTCTGTGCCAATGCCACCAGTTACTATTTGGTAGGTCAACTCCTTGCACACCAGTCTATCGGGAAGGAACTTTGGAAGTGCATGAGGAGGAATCGAGCACCCAAAAAACCTAACATAGGAAAAACCATCTTCAATAAACTAATCTATGATCACCGTGAGATTTCCAATGATTTTCTCTGAAATACGAGGGGGTGCATAGCCATACAAAATTTGGTGTAGAGGTAACACTACGTAGTCGAAGATTTCGTAAAAGACATCTTTATCATTCTCCTCCCATAGCTTAGAATGATAAACATGAATGGGCTCCTTACAGGCTGGGTTCTAGCTCCAACTCATCAAAGGGAATGGAGTCATGTAACAAACCGCATCCATAATATGGGCAGACATGTAAAAATATGTAGGTCAGCCTTTCGATTTTGTTGTTTGGTACTCTGCAACTTCACTAGATAGATTGCCAGATAAAAATTTCCCCCAGTTGAAGTTGAAACCCTCAACTACTTCGTGTATAAGTGGCACCCATTCTGCTAGGAAATGGGTAGGGATTTTCCTCTTGAAGAGTCTACATAGAATCAGGTATACATAAACCATGTATTCATTTAACGAAGCTGTGGCATAGATGTCATGGGTATCAGCTCTAAATATTCTTGGAATTCCCCACCATTCTTTGATTATATTTGGATATGTTTGATCGAATTTTGTGCACTCCTTTCTTTGAAATTCCGCTATGAATTCAACATTATAAATGTATTTAGAATTAGGGGGAAGTTTGTACATTACTTGGATGTGCTCGAGTCTGAACGAGCCGACGATGACCCCTTGCCTATTTTGAATGCTCTTTGTTGGAACATCATTTTTCTCTAAAGCCCAGCATACCATGTCATTATACGACATGAGTCTCGACCGTGTGGCTATTTTGTGCAGCTCAGACTTTGCTATGTCTCTAAGTTTATTTTTAGTCCTTTCATATCTGAAATTGTTGGGAAATTCCTATTATCATAGTCCAAACTCTCAAAACTATGCCTCCAATATTTGATTGAATCCACAGCATGTGGTGTAGTGTCTGATACCACATCTCCATCTAGATTTGAGCTTCCACCTTCTTCTTCACTCTTCTTAGGCGATTTTTTGGTTCCATGGTGTTTGTGCTAAATGAAAACCTATTGCATAGAAGAAATGTGTGAGTTCTTCTGAATATAACTCGCTTCTAGTCTGAAAGTGAGAATGAAATTCAAAATAACAAACCTTTATTTACCTTTAACTTGTCTTAAATTTATTGTACTAAAAAAAATAAATTATTTAATAGAGATAGTATGCTTGGAGATACACAGTCTATGTTCAAAATATCTTCATTAATCCATTATAGAGACTGCCACATATTGGCAATTCAAAACTGGGATTTCGAAAAGAATGTCATTGAAAACTCTCGAATAGTGAAATGCGAAAATCTATTTAATTATCATTAATCCCACTGTAAAGTTAAGTTAATCTGTGTTTAAGTGCTTAATTCTTTCGAGATTTCATGTTTCAGAGTTTCGAACATCGTGTCCCCAAGAGGTATAACACAAGAAATCATGAATCACAAAATTGTGATGAATTTTATTATCATTAAACCTTCTTACTTGTTAATAAACATAGCATTAGATTTTAAGAGTTTCATGACTTCGGGGATCGGGGTTTTAAAGAGACTCACGGTCGACTCTTGATTTCCTGAATTATGACTGATTATTGATTCGTAAAAAGTTTAAAACTTAATTAATCATGATTAAAATGTACTTCATGATCAACGTGTTGGGACTTTAAAAGTTGTTTGAGTTGATATTAGTGAAAAAGAACATGCAAAAGGCTTGGAAAGTCATTAACATTTTTAATCATTACTTTTAAGATCAGTTAAATTCTTTTTAAACTATCACTTTTTGGGACTTCGGCACTGGGACTTCGGATTTTTTGTTAAAAAACATACTTCGTGAATGGTTGAACTCCAAAAACCAAAAGTTTTGAAAGACCTTTTGACATATTTTTGAACTAAAGGTGGCTCCATAATCAGGAAAAAAGGAGGTTTGGACTTAGAGAAGAAAAAATAAACTTTGTTTCAACAATGCCTTTATTTCTTGCAATGCTTTCAAGAGAGTTTCTCTTCCTTTCTTTCCATTGAATTTGACTTATTTTTGTGCCACTTCCTTTTGTCCTCTTTCCTTGAAGACGATTCTAATGATACACCAACACTTCTTTTCCCTGCTTCAATGTATGTTGCTTCAACAGAAACCTCATCAAGATTAGTTGGTTCAAACATGAATACAATATTTCAAATATGTGAAGGTAAACCTCCTATATACTTCATAAGAGTTTCTTGGGTATGTAAAGGAATATCTAACATCAATGCCATTTTACGAAATCCATTTGTGTATTTTTGCACTATTTTTCCTTTTCTTAGTTTTAAATTTGTCATTCAATTAACGCTTTCTCTGTATAACCCAAAGGACAGAATTGTTTCTTAAGTGAAAAAATAAAACTTTTTCATAATGGAAATACATTACCCACTTGTTGCGTGCCATTTTTCAACTTTCTTTGCCACCAAATGAGTTTTGTGTCTACAAGTCTAAGTGATGCCAACTTGATCTGATTTGCCTCATCCTTAATCTGTTGCACACTGCAATGCAACTCCATCTTCTTGACCCAATTGTCAAGTCTCTATGAATTAACTTCACCATCATATATGGGTAATTCAAATTTAACATCAAGTTTTAATAAAGTCATTTCATTCTTATGTTTATGGACATGTTTCTTTGTATTGGATTTAAAACTTGAACTTGAAGAAGAAGGAGAAGAAGGAGGTGAAGATGGAGGTGAAGGAGGAATTTGAGGAGGATCCTCTCCTTATTGAATTTTTCCCTTTGAATATTCACCAAGAAATGGTCTCTTTCGTTCCAAGTAATCTTCATACAAAACCTTCATCATCTCCGGCATGGCGAAGAAAGTTTTTCAAAACTCTTTCTCATCCTGAGAAAGTCCCTCTTTTGATGCCATCTTCTCACTCTGAGAAGTTATCTTTCTCAATCCAATCTGTTAAGGTCCTAACCCGCACATAGGTAGATCAATGTATTAGGATGTAATAAAGGTCAATATTAATAAGGCCTTTCAATAAAATAGAATAAGGCGGATGTAAGAAGACCTAATAGAAGCTTCCGCTTCTAGAAGGATCTTCCTCTAGATGCTTATCTTAATAGACATATTTAGTATAAATAATAGGCGAGGGTATGAGAACCCTAGCTGGGAGATTATTGTAACAGAGCATTGTTCTACTGTAGGTTGCCCCCTCGAAGAGGCCTGTGAACATTGCTATCTGAATCAAAGTGGTATTTCCGTTGCTATTTCGTGTATCATTTATGTGTATTGTGAAGATTATGCTGGATATTTTACTGTCATTCTGTCATTTCTTGCATTTCATTTTTGTTCTGCATATTTTATATATCTAGTATCTTGCAAGTGGTATCAGAGCACTTTCCTTGGCAGAAATTGTGGGTATTTTTTTTTCAGGGTAGAGACATATTCCGGCGTCTTTAAGCCACAGAGATCTATCATTACGTGCATAAACTCGCGATTGAGGGATTCATACACACAGGAAATACAAGTGGTTCTTAAGCGCATATCTGTTGGCCACCCTTGTAACCCTTATTGGTACCCCTTCGAGTGGTAGCGCATCAAACAACACCTGTGTAGGGATCGGCCTAGATTTCCTGAAGCCCTCTTTAGATAAACCTATCAGTCGTCGGACTGCTATAGTGTCACCAAGAACAGCACTCGGGAATATACTCTCTAGTACCTGGGTAGTCGGGTAGTACGGCTAAGGGTACGGTCTATCCTTCTTAGTTAGTGCCCTGAGATATTGGTCTGAGTACTACTATTGGACCCCGCACGTATATCAAAGAGCTATAGCACAGGGAAAACCCTTGTCTGTAGAACCCTTGAATACCTAACCCTTGGGGAACATAAACAACAACATAAAAAAATTAAACCAGTGAGATCTATTGACATGCATCTGTGTTTGCGTTGCTACGTAAATACTCTCTGGTTCAGAATTTAGGAATTTCAACACTGCGGCATTCTTCACCATTATTTGAGACCTATTCCATTAGACTCATCTCTCCCCCCTTATCACATTCATCCATATCATTTTTGGGAAAAAAAAAATTTGACTCCGCCCGCTCCCATTTTTTCACCATTATTTGAGACCTCTTCCATTAGACTCATCTCTTCCCCCTTGTCACATTCATCCATATCATTTTTATGCAAAAATTTCTAACCCTGCCCGATCCCTTTCCAGTTCACCCATCACCATGGCCCATACCCGTAGCCAAGAACTAGACTCTTGCATCAACACCTTGGAATCTGGTTTCCTTAAGACCCAAAAAGAAGTGCAACAACTCAGTGCTACTATTGCCTCCCGTGATGCCTCCATAAATGCCTCCGTCAATGTAGTCGTGTAGTCCGCAATGGTGGAAGTCAAACATGAACTTGAATTTGTCTTTGTATCACTCTACACCAAACTCAAAATCCCTCTCGATGACTCTTTTCCTGATGCACATAAAAAGACTGAAGGTGAAACTTCTTCCCATTCCTTTCAACCCCATCACTTTCAAAGGGACATACGCCTTTCATGGGTGGATGTAACCAAATTTGATGGCTCAGACCCCACTGGTTGGGTCACACAAATGGAACATTATTTCTCTCTCTACAACATTATAGATGACTTGGCCAAAATCCGGTATGGTGTTCTCCATCTAGATAAAGAACGCTGGCAATGGTGGCAATGGAGAAAAACTTCCCGTCAAGGATATATTGCTTGGACCCAATTTGTTGCTGAGCTTTATGAACGCTTTGACACTGACACCAACCATTTGGGCTGTTTGAAAAAATTGAAGCAATCAGGC
>ML796163.1:193890-283386 GCA_009831015.1 Picea engelmannii
ATTCTGTTCAAGTGCTATTTCTGTTGCTATTTCGTATATCATTTCTGTGTATTGTGAAGATTATGCTGGATATTATACTGTTATTCTGTTATTTCTAGCATTTCGTTTCTGTTCTGCATATTTTATATATCTGGTATCTTGCAGCGTCCATCCCCTCCCACACCTTTTACCTACCTTTTATTTTCCGGTGAGGTTGCGTGTGGCATGAATTTCCCCACGGTGGTCAAGTCTGAGGCCTCCATGGATGGGCCGTTCACCCCCATCCCTAATTAACGCATGAGGAGCCTCTTCACCTACCATCCTAGCGAGTAATTCATTTCAAGGCCAGCGAGCCGCTCTTGGTTCTCCAGGCCAGTGAATACCAAATATGGTTTGGTTCGGTGGAAGTTAATACCACCATTCTAGGTTCCTTCCACCACCTTTCTTCAGCCATCGTGGTCTCTTTTTTAGCACATCCCCCTCCCAGTATTCCTACAACATATATTCATAACATTATTTACATTCATCGACCCTTTATACTAAGGTCCATTCAAATCACATATTCACATCTTTGAGTTTTCCATAGTTCTTGGCTAGTGTAGTTATTTTTACAGACTGGGGGAAACAGGGTGTTACAATTCTCTCCCCCTTAAAGGAACATTGTCCTCGATGTTCTATCTATCAAAATGAAATGTATGTACCAAGGTAAAAAAAATTGGATATGCCTGTTTCATGGCATCCTCCATTTCCCATGTAGCCTCATCTAGGCCAAAATGTCTCCACTGCACCTTGACCTGTGCAATGGTTTAGTTTCAGAGTGGTGTTTCCTTTCTATCCAGTATGCATTGAGGTTCTAATAGGAAGTCTCCCTTCGATTCCACCTGGATCACAGACCAGTCAATTATATGATTAGAATCATGTACATATTTCTTCAATAATGAAACATGGAAAACATTATGTGCTTTTACTGTGGGAGGAAGTGCTAGCCTATAGGCTACAGGTCCCACTCTATATAGAACCTCAAAGGGTCCACAATACCAAGGTGCCAACTTGGCATAAGCTCCCATTTTCAGAGAATTCTTCCTAGGCCTAACTATGAGATATACATGGTCTCCCATCTTGAATTCTCTTGGAGTTCTCTTTTGCTCGGTGTAACTTTTCTATTGATTATGAGAGACCTTTAGGTTTTGTTTTATCTGAGTCACTTGTTGTTTACAGGATTACTCCAACTGACCGGAGTGTTGCACGGCCTACCATATAGGACTTCGAAGGGGCTCAAATTTAAGGATTCTTGGTAGCCATTGTTGTAGGCGAATTCCACCAGTGGCAGGTAATCTTCCCACTTCTTGGGTTGATGCATTACATGCATTCTTAGCCTGTCTTCTAGTATTTGGTTCACTCTTTCCATCTGTCCATCGGTTTGAGTGTGATAGGTGGTGCTAAACAACAACTTGGTCTCTAAACCTGCCATTAGTGATTTCCAAAAGTTGGAAGTGAATTTCATGTCTCTGTCAGACACGATCTCTTTTGGCATACCATGTAGTTTAAATATCTCCTTCACGAATACCTAAGCGATGTCTATTACCTTGCAAGTCGACTTGACAGGGATGAAATGGGCAGACTTTCTCAATTTATCCACCACTACCATGATGGCATCATTATGTTTGGCCGAGGTTGGTAATCCGGTGATGAAATCCATGGAGATGGTTTCCCATTTCCATTCCGGGATTGGCAGAGGTTGTAATAATCCTACTGGATGTCGGTGTTATGCTTTTACCTGTTGGCATTCTATGCATTTGGCTAGGTACTCAGCTATGTCTTTCTTCAATCCAGGCCAATAAAATTGTTTCTTGGTGGCCGTGATCATCTTCTGGCATCCTGGATGACCAGTATAGGGTCTTTTATGTAGTTCATCCAGTATGAACCTCTTCAAGTCATCACAATCTTGGATATACAATCTGTTTTGGTAAGTGAGTAGGCCTCCTTCCATCATCTAGTAGTCTCTATACGTTACCCCTATGGGTTCTTGCTATAGGTACAAGGCCACGGTCTGGATGAATGGATCTATTTCTTGTGCATTTCTGACTCTTTCCTTGACATCTGTCTCGCAGGAGCTCACCGCAACCAGGTGAATTGTTTTCATGCTTCTGCTAAGGGCATCAACCACCCTATTTTCCTTTCCCTTAATATGTTTGATTTTAAAATCAAACTCGCTAAGGAGGGACATCCACCTATCTTGTCTGGCATTGAGCTTTGGTTGGTCAAACAGATATCGTAATCCATAGTGGTATGTCATAAGTAAAAAAATTCTTCCGAGGAGGTAATGCCTCCACATTTTCAAGCCGTGCACTGTGGCAGCCAACTCTAGATCATGGGTCACATAGTTGACTTCGTGCTCATTCAATTTTTGGGATTCATAGCAGACCACACTTCCTCCTTGCATAAGAACTCCTCCCATCCCTTTCTTATAGGAATCTGTGCACACAAGGAAGTCAGCCTCAGGATCGATGATCTTCAACACGGGTGCATGGTTCAGTAGATGTTTCAGGGTTTGAAATCTTTCTTCACATTTCTGTGTCCACATGAATTTTGTCCCCTTCTTCTGGAGGGTAGTGATTGGACAACCAATCTTGGAGAATCCTTTTATAAATCTCCTATAGTATCCTACTAATCCCATAAAGGATCTGATATCCGAAACATCCTTTGGGGTAGGCCATTCCATGATAGACCTGATTTTGTCAGGGTCTACTACTACTCCTTCTTTGGATAGAACATGGCCTAAGTAATGTATTTGCTTCTAGAAGAATTCACATTTGTTGAATTTGGCATAGAGATGATGTTCTCTTAGCACTTGAAGAACAAGCCTAAGATGCTCTTCATGCTCTTCTTCATTCTTGGAGTAAATTAATATATCATCAATAAAAACCAACACGAATTTGTCTAGGAATTTGCTAAGTACATTGTTCATCAAGCACATGAAAGTGGCAGGGGCATTGGTTAACCCAAATGGTACTACCACAAACTCATAGTGACCATACCTCGTCCAGAAGGTAGTGTTATGGATGTCTTTACGCTTGATTCATACTTGATGGTATTTTGACCTCAAGTCAATCTTTGAGAAAATAGACGCACCCCCTAATTGATTGAACAGGTCATCGATCCTAGGCAAGGGGTACTTTTTCTTTATGGTTACCTTATTGAGTTGTCTATAATCTATACACAGTCTAAGGGTACCATCCTTATTTTTCACAAATAGGACTGGTGTTCCCCATGGAGACACGTTGATATGGATATATCCCTTATCCATCATTTCTCTTAATTGTAATTTGAGTTCAACTAACTCGGGTGTGCTCATCCGGTAGGGTGTCCTAGACACTGGCACTGCTCCCGGTGCAAGTTCTATAGAGAAGTCTATGTCTCTTCTCGGAGGTAGACCCGGTACCTCTTCCGGAAACACATCTCTATATTCTCTTAGGGTAGGGTGGTCTTCGAGGCTTGGTTTGTCATCTTCAATAGTTTTCAACACCTGTATTGCATATAGGGGACATCCTTTTCAACAATACTTTCTCATTTGCAGAGCTGATATTTGTCTCACCGAGACAGGTTTTTGGATCCCTTGAAGGGTTATCCTTTTCCTTTCTTTACTTACACATTCCAAGGTTTTATGGTAATAGTCCAATATGGATTTATGGGCAGCTAGCCAGTCCATACCAATCAATAGATCATAAGATCCCATGGGTAATATGTTAAGGGTTGCTTGGGTAGGGAATTCACCCAACTTTAATTGGCAAGCTGGTATGACCTCTGCTACCCTTCTTTTGGTGCCAGTGGATAATTGTACCAACCATGGCTTGGTAGGTTTTTTTGGCTATAGTTTACACTTATCAACAACCTTAGAGGCTATATAACTCAAATTTGAACCAGGGTCAATCAAAATAGACACTAGATGGTTGGAAATCATACCTTATATTTCCACCACTGAACCTTGGTGGTCAGCTTGGTTATTATCCAAGGCTACATAAATTTGTGGCACACTCCTAGCCACATCATTGACGGTGGTAGCTTCCTAGATGTTGTAAATTCTCTGACTATTCTATTGTTGGTGTGGATAGTCTCTTAGTATATGTTCTTCTCTGCAACCCCAACATTTCAAAGGTTCTCTCTTTGGGTTATCAGTATTTACTAGGGAAGATCCAGAAAGTTTATTTCCGCTCAAGGAGGGAAAGTTCTACTAGTGTAACTTTGGGCTGGGAAGCTCATCCTTGAGTTCTTTTTATAGTCCTTAAATCTTGGGGATTTAAACCCCTTTTTCTGGAATCCCAAACTATTCTTTTGCTCCCATCCTTCACGAGGTTCTATTTGATGTCCAAGTTGTTCATAACAATATCTTGCCTTTTAGATAGTATCTTCTAGGGTCTTTGGTTCGTCAAATTCAATCTTGTTCTGATAGTCCTTAGGTAGTCTACTGATGAATCGTTGCACCTTTTCCTTTTCTGCTTTTATGTAGGGTACATACCTCAGCAACTTGAGGAATCTGCCGACATATTCTTCAATGGTGAGTTTCCCCATCTTAAGTTCATAGAATTCTTTAGTCTTTTCATCGAAATATTTTTCCGATAGATACTTCTTCCTAAATTATTTATCAAACCGTTCCCAAGACATGTCTTATTTGTGAATCCCTTTTACATTATTAAGGTCTTCCCACCAAATGGAAGCCTTTCCATTCAAGTTGAAGGTGGCCACTTGGGCCTTCAAATTTTCTGAGAAGTCATGGACTCTGAAATACTTCTTTAGTCCAAGTAGCCATGCCTCTACTTCCTTTCCTTTCTTTATTTCACCGTCGAAGGAGGGTGGTTTTTCCTTCCCAAATTCTTCAAATTTATGACCCTTGGAAAGCTTTTGCTTCTTCTATTTTCTTTGGGAATAAGAACTAGTTCTGCTGCTAGAAGAGCCCTCTGAATTGCTAGTTTCTTTCCTAGAGGAATCGTCCACCGCTGGTCCTTTAGCTCTGGGATGGACCTTTTTTGAGGTTCTCCTCTCAGTGTGGCCACTGATATGACCATGTTTCTGTACCTTAGGTTCATGCTACATTTGTCTTTGTAGGTCGGATAAGCTTTGCAATAAAACTGCATTAATTTCTGTTTGCTTCTCTTGTTCTTTCATCATCCTCTCATTGTTATCCTTGCAACTTTGTAATTCAACCATGAGACTCCTCATAGTCTCGGCTAGATCTGGAGGGGTCCCTACTGCCCTCCTTTCGTGAGACTCTTCATCTCTATTGTGGGAGCCTTCCCCCACCTCTTGGTGAGTCACCATTCTATGCGTCTATAATTTCCCTCGGCTGATCGTCCACTTGGGTGAAAAAGACAAACGTTAGTTATTAGTCAATATTTATATTAATTTATAACTAGTACATAATTCATACTTTTCACATGTACACACACACAATAGGAGTTTTCATTCTTAACTTCATCTTTTGATTAGGAAGGTTAAGACAAGGGGTTACTCCTTTTAGGAGTGTTTTGAACGGAGCTTCTGCGCAACTTGTTCATGAGCCCAAGTAGGCCAAGTGTTGTAACCATGCTCTGATACCAATTTGTAACATACCCACTTCGAAATTTGGAATTTTTCGGCCTTTTTCTTCTTTTCTCCGAGGAACTGAATTCCCCAAATCCCTACGAGACCTGATGCAGTTCCTACCATCCCTTATCCTTACCCATGTGATCGTGGGTCATGACCACAAGCCTTACCAGAAAGGTACTTCTAGATTTCGCGATTTGGGAAATTGCACTGCATGCGATCCCCTACTCTCTTGTCTCTCGAAGTGCCGAAATCTGAAGGGGACCAATAGTTTGTCATGACTAAAAATTGCCTCGGATTAAAAATATGGCACTCCACTTTTCAGGGTTTACTCCATCGACATTTCGAGATGTGCGACGATAGGAGGTCTCGCACCTAGGTTTCCTGGGAGCCAAAACTCTGAAACACCAAGCTCTAACATGCTTCACTATTTTGGGTTTTCCTCCATTGGGATCTCGGGATGTGCAACAACAGGAGGTCTCGCACCTAGGTTTCCTGGGAGCCAATACCGAAATATGATAACTTTTCCACACTCTATCTTTTGAGATATTGCAAGTCGAGACTTCGGGATTTGCAAGTACAAGGGATCTCACCCTTGGATATTCTGGATGCCGAAACACCAAAATATCAAGATTTATCCATACGTTGTTATTTCAAGATTTCACATGTCGGGATTTCGGGACTTGTGAGTACAAGGAAACTCGCACTTAGGTACCCCGGGTGCCGAAACATCGAAATGTCCTAACCCATCCACACGCTGTGATTTCGGGTTTTTGTGAATCAGGGTTTCGGGACTTGCAAGTACAGGAGAACTCACACTTAGGTACCCTAGGTGACGAAACACTGAAAAATCATAACTTACCCATACGCTAGCATTTTGGGATTTCATATGTCGAGATTTCACAAGTCGTGAGGACAAGGGTTCTTACCCTCTGATCTCTCAGGTGCCGAAAAGATGAAACGCTTACTGGCTGCCATGTGTATTCTATAGATGGATGGTCCAGGTACTCCCATGGGTCTTGGAATCGACGGTCCCAATTTCTTTGCTACTTACCAAGGTTAAAAGGGGTTGAGGCATTAACGCCTACATTCATTCATCCAATTTAATGGTCGTAACAGACCTTAGATCCTTCGAAATGATCTCATTTGTGCATTTAGCAAGAGGAAGGGTATCCTGGGTATCGAGCCTCCAAAGCATCACAACTCATCCATGCTAGTTCATTTCAGGTTTTCGCTAATCGGAATTTCAGGACTGGTGAGTACAAGGGAACTTACCCTTAGGTGTCCCAGGTACCGAAACATCGAAACATCACAACTAATCATGCTATACTCATTTCGGGGTTTTGCAAGTTAGGATTTCACATCTGGAGAATACAAGAAAACTAACCCTTGGGTTTCCTGGTTGTCGATACACCGAAATACCGAGCTCTAAGAGACCCACTCTCTCTTGTGCAGGGTTTTCAAACTTAGGCCTTAAAGTCCTTCATCGGGTTCTTGGGAAAATTTCCACCAGGTTTTATGACCAGACTAAGAGGTCTTCTTAAATCCCTGAGTTGTTAACATCTGTGATAGATAATAAGCAAATTCAGGATTTTACCAAGGCGATAGTCCTTTCAGGGAACTTACCCCACTCTAGAATGTAAGGTAACTATCCCAAAAGGGTGTCCCTGTGGGGAATCTATCCAGGGCAGCATGAGAGGTAATTAAGGGGATCAAATCTCCCAAGAGCAGACTTGAAAGCTGACTTCATTCAAATACATACATACATACATACATACATACATACATACATACATACATACATACATACATATATATATATATATATATATATATATATATAAACCGAATATGGTCATTCCAACATAAGCATGCAACCACCATTTCCGATCAAAACACCATGCAAACATTTCTTACACGGAAATCATTTATAAGTGTTCAAACCATGAGCATACACTCCAAGATATTCAATGCAAGACACAAGATATAAACACTTATCAGAAAACACTAGGTGATGCAACTGTTGAGAGGGGTGCTCGTTTCCACCCAACCATAGGCTCAGTGACTCCGAATGGATTTACCACTAGCCACCCCTGAGCTAGACCACGATGATTGAGACTCTTTGTCTCAATTCTTTAGCGATCTAGAAAAAAGGTTACTCTCCTTCTTCTCTGCTATCGCTCACTCTATATTTTGTTCCAGAGTTATTTTGATCTCTTTCCCACGATCTCCCCCTCATGTCCGTCCCCTCCCACACCTTTTACCTTCCTTTTCTTTTCCGGCGAGGTTGTGTGTGGCACAAATTTCCCCGCAGTGGTTAGGTCTGAGGCCTTCACAGATGGGTGGTTCACCCCCATCCCTCATTAATTCATGAGGAGCCTCTTCACCTACCATCCTGGTGAGTAATTCATTTCATGGCCAGCGAGCTGCTCTTGGTTCTCCAGGCCAATGAAGACCAAATATGGTTTGGTTTGGTGGAAGTTAACACCACCATTCCAGGTGCCTTCCACCACCTTTCTTCAGCCATCGTGGTCTCTTTTTCAACACATCCCCCTCCCAGTAGTCCTGCAACATATATTCATAACATTATTTACATTCGTCGACCCTTTATACTAAGGTCCATTCAAATCACACATTCACATCTTTGATTTTTCCATAGTTCTTGGCCAGTATAGTTATTTTTACAGAATGGGGGAAACTGGGTGTTACATGTACACTCTGTATGGGCGTTCCACGTGTCACCCTTGCATTGGTGACATGTGTCACTTCCTGATTGGCCCACCATACTTGTCTGACATATCATCCGTCCATATGCCCAGTAAACCTTCCACGTCAGTTGTACGGACCCTACCATGTCATCGCCAACTGTGTCTGCCATGTCAATGCCAACTGTGCCTACCATGTCAGCTGTATGAACCTATAAAGTCATCTGCCATGTGGCACTGTACAAACTGTACAGTCATCATTTTTTTGCTTGTTTGGATAAACAAATAGATCTGCATATCTAGAACATACGAAATTCATTTGAGTCCATTCAAGTTTCATTGGGTTCATATCGATGAGGCCTATGCACACGTTCATTTTGAATCCATTCCAAGAACTTTGAGTTTTAGGCCTTTTTGAGCCCCATCATGCTCCTGGATCCAAATCTGGATCAATAGTCGAGTAGTACAGATAAGATAAAAATTGATCCTCCTCAGTTAGGGCCATGAGATATTGGGTTGAGTACTATTCATGGACCTCACATGTATATCAGAGAGATATAGCACCTGACACTCCCCTGACCTTAGGACCTAGTAACCTTTTTCAAATAGATTACCCATGAAGGATACCTATAAACAACCTCATACTTCCCTAGATAACATGGTCACCCACTCTACTATATGTAGGTTGTACTTTTCGGATGGTTAGGTTAATAAATTTCAAGAGAACATAAATGGGTTAGATAAGAAGTTGGATGAGAATTTGGAGAAAAAAGTTTATAAGAAGCTATCCAACTTCAAAAAGATGTTGATTGAGAAGTTGTAGGATATGTTAGCTCAAGGCATACTAGAAGAACAACATTGGAATCCAAAACACATTAAGACACCAGGAAGAAACTTCTAATTCAATATTTTTTAGCGACCCATAACCCTCTTCAGTTTCACATAGAAATATACCAATGGATAATTGTTGGGTATGTGTTATATTCTTTGCATGTGTGTGTGGGGGCATGTCAGATTCGACAATTGCGTCTAATGATCCCTCTAGTAGTGCTCTTTGTGTCATGTGCATCAGGCGCTTTCCTAGGGGGGTCCTAGGGGGGCAGGTATGCCCCCCCCTGGTTACGTGCAGCATTTGGGGCAGCGCCCCAAAATTATTTTTTTTTGGTGGATTTTGCTATTTTTAGCGGTTTACTAAATTAATCCCGGATTAAGAGATTAGGGTTTTGGTATCAACGAAATACCTAAAAACATTTTATATATTGTATGGTGAATGGTGAAAACTCAATAAATAATGAATATAAGAAAGGTTTTCTCGGTTGAGGGTTTCCGGTATAAAATCTCTGTTTACTCTTTGTATGAGCCATAGATTAAATTATGTTTTTCTTAAGAATCTATATGCATTTCTTTACTTCACAATTTTAAAACTTACATGTGGTATCAAAGCTCGTTTTTGGCTTCAGAGGGACGCCTTTGTTGTTGAGGGTTTGGCTCGGTCTTGATAGAGAAAGTTTATCTTGGGTCTGTGATAAACGTGGGTTTAGTGGGAGCTTTTGCAGTGGATATTTGAGTATAGAAAGAGGAATGGCGAGCTCTTCTAGAATCAAGATAGAGAAGTTCAACGGTAAAAACTTTGAGCTATGGAAGCTCAAGATGGAGGACCTTCTTGTAGACAAATAACAATGGATCGCTGTGGATCCTGGTACACAGCCTACTGGTACACCGTCTATGAGCAAACAGGCTACTGGTACACAACCTACCAGTACACAAAATACTATTACACCACCTATTGGTATGTCAAAGGAATATTGGGAGAAGTTTGACATAAGAGCAAGGACTACGATTCGACTATGCCTAGTAGATTTGGTGTTGTTAAATGTCTCGGGAAAATCTACAACCAAGGAACTATGGGATAAGTTGGGGAATTTGTATCAATCAAAGTCCCTGGTAAACAATTTGTTTCTTCGAAAGAAGCTGTAACATCTTAGGATGGAAGATGGAGATTCTGTGACAGAGCATCTAAATGCCTTTAATACTCTGGTAAGTCAACTTGTCTATGTTAATATTACGATTGTAGAAGAAGATAAATGTATTACTTTGTTATGTTCTTTTCTATAATCTTGGGATAATCTTGTTGTAGCAATTGGTAGTACCACTCATTCTACATTGAAGTATGAGGATGTAGTGTCATCCTTGTTATCTGAAGAGATGAGGCGAAAAAGCATGGATAGTCATAGTACAGATGATTTATTTGTAAGAGGTTGTACCCAACACAAGAATCATGGTAAGCCTTCAGGGGGGAGATCTAACTCTATAGGTAGATCTAAGTCTCCAGGAAAATCTTTGAGGAAATGATGGAAGCGTGGTAAAACGGGGCATTATAAGAAAGATTGCAAGTTTAAGAAGGTTGAAAAACCAAAGGGATCTAATAGTATCTCTTCCACCAAGATGAAAACCTTCATTGAATAAGGAGTTGATGTTTACCTGGCATCTACAGATACACATGTAGACCATGATGTATGGTTGATTGACTCAGGTGTGTCACACCACATGACTCCTCACAGGGAGTGGTTCTTTGAATATGAAAAATATGATGGTTCTGATGTATTCCTAGGAGATGACTCGACAACAAAAATCATGGGACTTGGAAGGGTTAAGTTGTTGCTAAAAGATGGAAGTATTAGAACACTCCCTGGGGTTCTTCACATTCCAAAACTTGCCAGGAGCCTAATATCTATAAGCAAGTTGGATGATGTAGGAGTGGATACTATATTTGGAAAGAACACTTGCAAGATGGTACGAGGAGAAATGGTGTTGATGAGGGGAATTTGGTGTGGAACTCTGTACAAGTTGTTGGGAAGCACTTATACTAATGGGTGTAACAGTTCTGTTTTCCCTAAGTAGATAAATGAAGGAGACAAGACCAATATTGTCCCACAAAAGAAGACCATGTTGTGAAATAAAAGACTGGGGCATATTGGAGAAAAGGGCCTTCAAACACTACACGATAAAGGTATGTCTAATTGCACTCTGCATTTTGATTTCTATGAACATTTCATATATGGTAAACAAAATCGAGTAAGATTCCCATCTAGTGCTACAAGAGAAAAGGGGATCTTAGAATTGATACACAGTGATGTGTTTGGACCTCTTCTTGTTCCATCACTAGGTAAGTATGTGTTTTATGTTTCACTCATTGATGATTTCTCAAGGTACACATGGATTTATTTTCTTAGAAAGAAATCTGATGTATTTGATAAATTTAAAGAGTTTAAGGATTTGGTAGAAAATTAGACATAGAAGAAAATATAGGTATTGAGAACAGATAATGGTGGAGAATTCCGTGGAAACAAATTCAAAGAATTATGTAAGAAGTGTGGTATAGCAAGGCAAAAGACTACTCCATACACTCCTCAACAGAATGGAGTTGTAGAAAGGATGAACAAGACACTGATGGAAAACTCAAGGAGCATTCTCAGTGGTGTCGAGTTAAGACAAGAATTTTGGGCAGAGGTAGTGGGTACATCATGTTACCTGGTCAATCAATCACCTTCATCAGTGTTAGATGATAAAAATCCACACGAGGTATGGTTTGGAAAAAAACCCTCTCTTCAACATCTTAGAGTGTTTGGTTATTATGCTTATGTACATGTTCCAAAGGAAAATAGGAGTAAGATGGATAAAAAGTCTGAAAAGTGTACCTTTATTGGTTATAAAGATGGTGTGAAAGGTTATAAGCTTTGGAACCAAGAAACTAGAAACTAAGAAGGCTATTTATAGTCGAGATGTTGTTTTCAGAGAGGTAAAAGATGTTTCCAAATAGGAATTCCTTTAAATGTGTTGACCTACATAGAATATATCTAGCTAAACAATGATACCCACATTTGTAGAGAGAATTGGAAAAAGAAGAAGAAGGAGAGAAAGAATGGAAAGAATTCTCATTAACCGTTGTGAATAATAAATAATTTACACATGATATACTCTATATAACTCAATGAGTTTGAATTGAGGTGAACCAAGTCTCCATAGTGGTGGTATATAGTGATCTGGACACACACTAGTAGTTACAGGAGTGAATTTCCACCTATTCTAGTCTCTCAGGTAGTTACGGGAGTGAACTGCCACCTAGTTGAGTTAACTAGTCAACTAGTCTTCAGTTAACTGACTAAACAGAAAGTAGTGAGGAGTTAACTCAAGGAATCAAGGATAATGTGCCACTTTGGTGATGATACCAAGGCAAGTTCAAATTATCATGGTGATGATCCCAATGTTGCATGGTGATGATCCCAATGCAACATATAAACTCAACTCAACTAGTCAAATTGAAGTGTGAATTGAAAGAGAATATTCTCCAGGTGGAATATTCTCTCCTAAAATATAGGAGACTCGATAATGACTAATAAAAAAATAAAAACCTTAGGAAAAATAAATCCTAGGTGTGTGTGAAGTAACTCCAACACCCCCCCTGAACATCATTATAGTGAAAATAAATATTGGGTCTCGACAATGAGGCCATGTTAGGTACCCAAGTACAAAAGATACACTGAAAATAAAGTGAGGAAAGAGGGAAAATATCATGGGAAACCCCCCCCTTCAAGGTACAATGTATGTCAAAAAAAAAAAAAACTACAGTTGCTAGGAAACTGTGTCCTTCACTCCAAGACGACCTCGCAGAGAATGGAATTTCTGCTCAGTGAAGGTCTTGGTGAAAATGTCTGCCATCTGTTCTACTGAAGGATAGAAATGTAAGTCAATGATCCCCTCATGTACCAAGTCCCAGATGTAGTGCATGTGGATCTCAATGTGCTTCTTCTATTGCCTCTGAACTGGATCTTTGCAGAGCTTCAGAGTGCTCTGGTTGTCACACCAGATGACAATCGGTTGATGAAACTGAATGCCCAACTCACTAAGAAAATTTTGTATCCACATAGCCTGAATGGTTATGTTAACTACCCCTCTGTACTCTGCCTCGACTGAAGATAGAGAAATGGTAGCTTGCTTCTTGCTCGACCAACAGATAGGCTCGGAACCAAGACTGAGTGAGTAACCAGATGTGGATTTGCGATATATGCTATCAACAACCCAGTTAGAATAAGTAAACCCAATGAGATATAATGTAGAGTCTATTGAAAAATGAATCCCAAAGGTGATGGTTCCCTGTACGTATCAAAGGATATGCTTTGCATCTTTCCAATGTAGCTCATGCGGATCCTGCATGAACTTGGAAACTGCACCAACTGCATATGAAAGGTCTGGTCTGGAGTGTGTGAGATACAAAAAGCTCCCCACTAGTTGTCTGTACAGTGTGTTGTCAACCAGTGGAGTCTCCCCGCCATCCTCGAGTTTGACTCCTGATAGAAAAGGATTTGGAGCAAACTTACAGTCTGTCATGTGAAATCTCTGAAGGAGATATCGTGCATACCTGGATTGAGATAGTTTGATGCCTGATGCATCCTAACTGATCTCAAGTCCAAGGAAGAAGTGTAGCGGACCCATGTCCATCATCAAAAACCTGTCATGAAGAATACCCTTGATTGTAGCAATCGCTGAAGTCGAGCAACCGATGATCAGAAAATCGTCGACATCCAGAACTAAAAGTAGAAGTGAATTAGTCGTCCTGAGCATGTATACATTCGGGTCTGATTTACAACGTACAAAGTTCTGTGACAATAGGTAGGATCCCATCTTGGCATACCATGCCCTCAGAGCCTGCTTGAGAACATAAAGTGACTTCTTCAATCGAAAGACCAAAGATGAGTCCTGCATAAATCCTTAGGGTTGCTCCATGTAGATCTCCCCAGAGAGATCACTGTGAAGAAATGCATTCTTCACATCCATTCATCATAGTCAATACCATGAACCTGCTGAAAGCCTTTGGTGACAAGCCTGGCTTTGTATCTACTGATCTATCCATCCGTTGTGCTCTTGGTCCTCCAAACCCATCTGCATTTGATAATTTTCCTCCCAGAAGGAAGGGGAACTAGATCCGAAGTCAGGTTCTAGAGGAGGGAGTTGTACTCCTCCTGCATGGAAGATTCCCAAAATGAATTTCCAGCAGCCTCGCCATAAGACTGTGGATATGAAGACTGGAAAAAGAAAATATGCCTAGAAGGAAATGGTTTCGTGGCAGTGAGTGCAATAGGAGGCTCCTCGAAATTAGATCGGGTCCTCCTAGTATCGGCTGGATCACCTATGAGATCCCCTGTATCCTGAAGATTAGTCTGTGCCCACTTGGGCCTCTGCTCTGGATCTGTAACTGCATTTGGATGCTCTGACTCTGCATATGACTATACCAACTCTGAATCTAAATCTGAATCCTATGAGTCCTCTGAATCAGAACTCTCATTTGAAGAAGAGTCTGCATGTGCATGCTCATCATCTCGGACATGTGTAAGAGTAAAGGTGTTTGGATACGGCTGCTGAGGTACATGCGAGATACTTTCCTTGAATTAGACACTACACTCAATGATGATCCTGCCTGAGGAAATATCAATAAGCCGATATCCCTTCACATCGTCAAGGTATCCAACAAAAATTCACTCAGTGCTCTGTGGATCAAGTGCCTTCCTCTTTTTAGAGGGAATGCAGGCCCATGCACGAGAACCAAAAATGTGAAAGTGGGTCACTTCCAGTTTGAGGCTGCTCCAAGCCTCATAGGAGGTCTTCTTCTTGATAGATATATGGGGAGATTTATTTTGGATGTATGTTGCATAGTTAAGTGCTTCGGCCCATAGTCTCTGTGGTAGTGACTTTGCATGCAACATGCAAGATGCGATCTTCTTTAGAGATCTGTTTTTCCACTCGGCAACTACGTTTTGCTGTGGAGTGTAGGGAACTGTATGCTGCAACTGAATCCATGCCTCATGGAAAATATTATGAATCTCATGATTCACATACTCTCCCCCGTTATCAATTCAAAGGAATTTGATCTTCTTACTAGACTATGTCTCAACCAAAGCTTTGAAATATTTGAGCTGTTGAAAGACCTCAGATTTTTTCTTGAGAATGTATATCCAAGTAAAATGTGAGAAATCATCAACAAAAATGAGAACAAACCTCTCTTTACTGATCTATATATGTGGAAAAGGACCCACGAGGTCACTATGGATCATATCTAAAGGTGTGGAAGCTCGTTGAGACTTTCCTTTGACGAATTTCTCTTGAGGGTGTTTTCTGAGAACACATCCCTCACATACTCCTTTGGAGAAATGGATGTTTGGTAGACCATCAACTAATCTATTCTTGATAAGCCGTTGCATGTATCTAAAATTCAAATGTCCAAATCTTTCGTGCCATATCCTACTACTTTCATCAGCATGAGTAAGTAGTAAAGAAAAATTAGGTTCAATGAATTCAGAAAATGTATACAATCTAGACTGATGATTTACCTCACCGATAGCAACCCTAGAGTTGGTTTTCATGTCGTATATGTCCAAAGAATTTTGGTGTGAATAAAACTTTCTTTTCGGTGTCGTAATTCATCATTTGATACATGGAGAGAAGGTTGACAGAAAGCTTGGGAACATGCAACACGTTCTCTAAGCTTCCATTGGTGAGTTCAATCCTTCCTTTGCCGGTGACTTCGACAGAAGAGTTGTCCCCCATCAGAATAGAAGGACCTTTGCATGCATCCAAAGAAGAATAGTCTACTTCTGAGGTAGCCATGTGATATGATGCTCCTGAATCTACGATCCAAGCATTGGGAGAGGAGTTGATTGCAATCAAGGCATGGATAGAATTGCCATTCTTGGAATTTGGATCTTCTAGCTTCTTCTTCTTTGCACCCTTGGGGATGCGATCTCCAAGGTTGTTTTTCTGAAGTATCTGATACATCATATTTATTTGTTTTTTCATGCATTTAGATTCCAAATGGAATCCTTTGTGACAGTATGTGCATTTATCTTCTTTTCTTCCCTTTTCACCTTTGGATCCGGAGGCATCAGTGAAGGGTTTTGTGTACCCTTCCTTCTTCGTATGTGCATGAGATTTACAATTATATTTATCTTTATATTTCTGATATTTGTGGCTGCCATCATGCATAGTGAGTGCATGTGCCCTTGGGCCTTTGATTGCGCCCATGTTGATGAGCTTGGTTTTCTCTTGTGTCAGGGATTCAATAAAGTCCTCAAGAGAGGCATATTCCAGGTGTCTCCAGAGGTGAATATGATAGTATGGAATGTGGATACGAATACAAAGAATTCAGGACCAATCTTGGAGAGAATAGTGAGAACCATTTGTTTCTCCTCCTTCGATTTATCAACCCCTCAAGCTTTGAGTTGCGACAGTAAATCCTTGAATTTTGTAAAGAAATATTGGATATTCTCAAATCTTTTTGGATCCAATGTGAGCATCTCCACCTCCAGCATGTGTCCCCTCATCTCATCCTATTTTCCAAAGAGCCCTTCCAATATGGTCCAAGCTTCATTGGGAGTCTTACAGGAAGATATATGAAAAAGGAGATTGGGGAAAATAAGACTGCAAATTGTTTCGAGTGCTTCATCCATGCGATTTAAGTACTTGGATTTTTCTATGGTTGATGTTGGATCTGTATCTATAGTCATGGTTAATCTATACAACCCTCTAGATCAGAGATGTATGGCTATTTTCTCCTTCCATGCAAAATATTTGTAAGGTGTAAGAAAGAAATCTTTTTGGAATTCCATGTTTCCGATGTCTTCAATCTTTTGTACCGGCAAACAATTTTGGTGTAGCTTTTGTTTAGCAGTTCGTCGGCTCTGATACCATGTAAATGTGTTGACCTGAATAGAATATATGTATCTAAAAAATGATACACACATTTTCAAAGAGAATTGGAAAAAGAAGAAGAAGGAGAGAAAGAATGGAAAGAATTCTCATTAATCGTTGTGAATAATAAATAATTTACACATGATATGATCTGTATAACTCAATGAGTTCAAATTGATGTGAACCAAGTTTCCATAGTGGTGGTCTAGAGTGATCTGGACACACACCAACAATTATGGGAGTGAACTACCACCTATTATAGTCTCTCAGGCAGTTACGAGAGTGAACTGCCACCTAGTTGAGTTAACTAGTCAACTAGTCTTTAGTTAATTGAATGAACAGAAAGTAGTGAGGAGTTAAGTCAAGGAATCAAGGACAATGCACCACTTTGGTGATGATACCAAGGCAAGTTCGAATTAGCATGGTGATGATCCCAATGTTGCATGGTGATGATCCCAATGCAACATCTAAACTCAACTCAACTAGTCAAACTAAAGTGCGAACTGAAAGAGAATATTCTCCAGGTGGAATATTCTCTCCTAAAATATAAGAGACTGGATAATGACTAATAAACAAATAAAAACCTTAGGAAAAAGAAATCCTAGGTGTGTGTGAAGTAACTCCAACAATTCCTACCAAGGCCAGAAAAACCTGAGAAAATAGAGCTAGAGTTGGATGATGTAAAATCTGAATCATCTGAAGAAGATGAAGTAGCAGAAGAAGAAGAAGAACCTCATACATGAGTATTTAGGAGATCAGTGAGAGAAAGAAGGAAACCGAAAGGTATATTCCACTTGATTTTCATTCCAATTTTGCTTTATCTATTACTAATGATGATCCCAGAACTTTCAGGGAAGCAGTGAATTCAAAGGATAGTCAACTATGGAAGAAGGCCATGGTTGAAGAAATGGATTCCTTGGATAAGAATGAGGCATGGGATATAGTTGAGTTTCTAGATGGAAGAAAATATGTTGGTTTCAAATGGTTGTTTAAGAAGAAGTTTAATGCAGAAGGAAAAGTGGAGAAATACAAAGCTCGGCTAGTAGAAAAAGATTATTCCTAGGTAGAGGGAATTGACTTTGGTGAGATTTTTTCTCCTGTTGATAAGTTAACTTCTATTAGATTTATTTTATCTATTGCTGCTGCTTTTGATCTTGAAGTGGAATAGATGGATGTGAATACAACATTCCTACATGGGGATTTGAAAGAAGAAATCTACATGAAGCAGCCAGAAGGCTTTGTAGTGAAGGGGAAGAAAGAGTTGGTCTTTAAGCTAAAGAAGTCACTATATGGTCTGAAGCAATCACCTAGGATGTGGTACCAAAATTTTGATACATACATCCTTGAATTGAGATTTGTGAGAATCAGGGCTGATCATTGTGTATATTCCAAGTAGGTTGGTAATCACTTCATTTATGTAGTGTTGTATGTTGATGACATGTTGTTGGTAGGAAATAACATAGATGTTATCAAGGAGGTGAAATTGTAGCTATCCTCCAAATTTGACATGAAGGATCTCGGTGTTGCTAACTTCATTCTAGGAATGTAGATTAAAAGAGATCATGCAAACATGAAAATCTGGTTGAATCAGAGAAAATATGTTGAGATGATATTGGAGAGGTTTAATATGCATGGAAGTAAACCGATCAAGGTTTCTATTCCTATAGGGGTAAAGTTATCTACAGATTAGTGTCCCAAGACACGGGAAGAAGAAGAGGACTTGTCCCATGTTCCATATGCCAGTGCAGTTGGTAGTTTGATGTATACAATGTTCTGTACTAGACTAGACATTGCACATGTAGTGGGAGTTTTGAGCAGGTATATGTCAAAACTAGGGAAGGAGCATTGGACATCAGTAAAGAGGGTCTTCAGGTATCTTCATGGAACTACCATTTATGGACTATGCTACCAAGGACGACTAGGATTGGATAGAGTGGTGGACATACATGGCTTTGTTGATGCAGATTGGGCTGGAGATCTGGATCACAAAATATCTACAAGTGGGTATGTGTTTAACCTATTTGGAGGAGAAATCAGTTGGATGAGCAAAATATAGGCTGTAGTGGCACTCTCAACTACAAAAGATGAATACATGGCAACCACTCATGCAAGAAAGGAAGCAATATGGTTACAAAGATTGTGTTTAGGTATTTGGTTGGTACAACAAGTAGTGAGATTAGATTATGACAGTGAGAGTGAAATATTCCTGGCAAAGAACCCAGCTCATCATTTGAAGACAATGCATGTTTATGTTCAGTATCACTTTGTGAGAGACATGGTTGAGGAAAAGAAGGTGTTGTTGGAAAAGGTTGACACTTTGAAGAATGTTGCAGATTCATTGACAAAGTCTATGAGCACAGAAAATTTCTCCTGGTGTAGAGTAACAATGGGCATTGCTACCCTGGATTGTTGACTATATAATACCCTGGACCCCTAGATGCAAATAAAACAACAAGTGGGAGAATGTTGGGTATGTGTTATATTCTTTGCATGTGTGTGTGTGGGTGCGTCTGATTCGAAAACTACATCTGACGATCCCTCTAGTAGTGGTCTTTGTGTCATGTACGCCGGGCGCTTTTCTAGGGGGGTCCCGGGGGGGCGGGGGAGGGGCAGGTATGCCCCCCTTGGTTACACGCAGTGTTCAGGGCAATGACCCGGAATATTTGTTTTTGGTGGTTTTTGCTATTTTTAGCGGTTTACTAAATTAATCCCCGATTAAGGAATTAGGGTTTTGGTATCTACGGAATACCTAAAAACATTGTATATATTATATGGTGAATGGTGAAAATTCAATATATAATGAATATAAGAAAGGTTTTCCCGGTTGAGGGTTTCTGGTATAAAATATCTATGTACTTTGTGTATGAGCCATTGATTAAATTATGTTTTGCTTAAGAATCTATATGTATTGCTTTACTTCACAGGTTTAAAACTTACAATAATAACATATGAAATTATTCTCCTAAGATGGATCTAATTTTTTTTTTATAGTTTTGACCCATTAGGATGTGTCACCTAGATGGAACATTACTTCTCCCTCTAAGGAATCATTAATGACATGATGAAAACTAGGGTGGGAGTCATGTATCTAGATCCAAAATGATTGCATTGGTGGGAATGACATAAAAAATCCTATGTAGGCTACATCACCTGCAGTTAGTTTATTGAAGTTATCCATGCATGTTTCAAGAGAGATACTCACTATTTGTGGAGGCTTACCAATTTACACCAAACAGGATCAATCACCAATGTTGTGGAAAGCTTTGAGTAATTATCCATCCATATAGAGAACTTAACATACTCTTTATATAAATAGTTTTCCATTAGTGACCTCAAGGATAATATCTTAGCACAAGTTTGAATACAATTTCCTCCTACATGGTTGGAAGTGACTCAGAGGGCCCTAGAATCAAGTAACAGTGATCAATTCACAAACAAAAAAATCAGCCCTCATTCTACACACTTTTCCTCCCAATGGTAATTCCCCAAGTACAACTCCTACTCATCCCTTAAAATTACAAAGGTTGTCTCTAGCAAAAATTGCAGACCACCAAACACATGGACTCTACCATAATTTTTACAAAAGATATGATCCAAGTCATCATTGTAAAGAACAAAAATTGCTCCAAATTTATATGACAACTTAGGCCTAACTAAAGACACAAATACTGAAGAGACATTGGAGTTACTGGTTGAAGACAACGACACTCAAAATCAGGTGGATATTGAATCTCTATTCCCCCTCAAATAATCCTTAATATCCATAAATGTATTATCAGGTGTTTCAACTACACAAACCTTGAAACTCATGGGCTACAACAAGCAATAGAAAGTCATAGTCCTAGTTGCATGTGGAAGTACTCACAATTTCAATCTAAAGAAAGTGGAAAAAGAAACCCATTATTTTGTACACCCTATGCATAAATTTCAAATCATGGTGGTCGATGGAGGTATGATAAAATGTTGGGGTAGATGTGAAAATGTCAAATTCCAAATGGAAGACTATAAGCTCAAAACCTGTCCATTTTCCTTCAATATGGGTGATTGTGATATATTATTGGGGGAAGAATTACTACACACGTTGGGACCAATCACCATAGATTTCAAAGAACTCTATATGTGTTTCATTAAAGAGGGTCATGTACACACCCTTAAAGGGATTCAGATAGGCTCTCCTAACATAATCAACTCTCATTATATGGATAAGTTATTAAATAAAGGTCATTCTAGAATTATTTCCCAGTTTAATGCCATACATGTTATGGATAATATGACATAAGAAATCCACCTAGGATTACAATTGGTTCTTGACAAACATCATTAGGTATTTAATGACCAAAGGGTTTACCCCTTTCTTGAGGAGAGTATGACCATGGTGTTCGACTAATTTTAGGAAGTAAACCACCAATTGTACATCTTTATCAACACCCTTTTGCAAAAAAATATGAAATAGAAAAGATCATTCAAGATTTGTTGGAGGTAGGGGTCATATGTCCTAGTACAATCCCTTACTCATAATTAGTAGTCATGGTGCTAAATAAGGAAGGAAATTGGCACATGTGTCTTGATTTTAGGGATCTCAGTAAGTCGACGATCAAGGAAAAATTCCCCATCCCAGTTATTGATGATCTCCTAGATGAACTTAATGAAGTAAAGTTTTTCACTAAGCTTGATCTGCATTCAGGATACCACCAAATTAGGATGAAAGAGATATATATCCTTAATATATCATTCATAACTCAAAAAGGTCATTACGAGTTTCTAGTGACGCCTTTTTGATATGAAATTACCGACTTGATTGTAAATAATTAAAGCGTGAATTAAATTAGCTCAAAATTTTAAAGCACTTAATGAACAAATTGAAAGGATAAATTGAAGAAATGAACAATAGAATCAAATATATAAGACAAAATCAAGTTGATAATGGATAAAACCCATCTTGGGATACATCTCTAGGTCCACTTCCAATGACTGCATGTTCCATTAAGATGTCAAATTCTTAATTAAATCAAATGGGTCTCCAACCTGCACAAAACCTTTCTTTGGAATCTTTAGGAAGGATGTAACAACACTTTAAATACCCATCATGTTGAACCCTTTCAACACACACACACATACATATATCTGGTGCAATGGTAAAAGTGCCAAATTAAGTAGTTTGGGTTCGGTGGTTCAAACCCGCACCCACAGGGATTTTCGGCTATGAAAATGTTACAAATTTAAATATTAAATCATTCACTTTCCATAACAAGCACTTCCTATGGTGTATTGATTGGAATGTTTTGTTGATTGAACAAAGGTCGCAGGGTCAATCCCGTGGACCATCTATTTTTAGGCAATGGATAACATTACGAGTTCAAATATTATATTGCCTGATATTCATAATAAGAAATATCAGTGCCCCAATGGTAAGTTTTTTGGTTGTTGTTGACAAGGATGAGGGTTTGAACCACCCGCCCCACTTTTCCCAAGTTGATAAGCCCATTTTGGGAAAATTGGGGCTACCACATCCCATCCTCTGATTGGTCCATGTGGTGGCCTCGTAACATGCATAGTCATCCCACCATGTCAGTTCCATGTTGACCTATTATGTTAGCCTCTATACCATCCGTTCATCCTGCCTTGTCAGCATCTGTACAACCCGGTCATTATACCACATCAACATTTGTACATTTTAGTCAGTGTTCCATGTCAACATCCATATAGTCCAGCCATTGTGCCATGTTTGCATCCATACAGTCCAATCAATGTACCACCCCATCATTTGTACTGCCACCTTTCAAGTCCATATTACCACATGTATGGTCCATACTTCCATGTTTCTTGTCCATAATTCCACATGTCACATCCATACTACCACATTTCTTGTCTTTGCTTCCATGTGTCAGTCCCCGATGATGCCACATGTCAACCATATCATCCTTTTTTGCATGTTTATCCAAAACTTTAGAATGTTATAACTTTCTCATACAACGTCTATTTGAGCCTGTTCAGGTTGTATAGGAAATATCTCATTAAGCTCTTAGACATGTAGACCATTTCATTAGAATGTGAGAACATTAATTTTTATAAATCATAAGATCCACTTTGATCATTCCTCCCCACTAACAAGATTTTGGACCTCCAAAAGTTTGGTTCAATCATAAATGAAGTGAGGTTGTTGTCACCTCACTTGTCCAGTATCATCCATCCATCCTTTTCAGATAATGATAATTCTAATCATCATAGCAAAGATGAAAACATAAATAGAATTGTTTATCAAATTAATCATTCCTTCCTTTTCCCAAACATCAACATTCATCATTGCATCTACTGGCCATATTCAATTGAATAGTAGAAAATTGAGCAAAAAGATGAGATATAAATATGCAAAAGTGAATGAATTAACGACATATTTCCCTTACTAATGAGAGAAACATTAACCAAAGGATCTATTTTACTTTCAACCATAGGTTGTAAGCCTAGATTCTGGATATATTCATGCATTGACATCTCATACTTTACTTCTTGTGAATCTTGAAACATTTCATTATACTTATAATAAAACTTAACTACTTCATTTCTAGGATCACATTCTTCCTTAACTTTTACAAACATGAGTGGCAAGTTCTTGCTTGCATTAACTAGTATTTTCATTTGACCAGTAGTGACAGTAGAAAAATTAGTCTTCATCTTATGATCTCTCACAATGAACTCAATCCCATTTTTGAAAATATGATACTTATTATGTTCCTTGTAGAAAATGGCCTTCTTTTCATATAAGTATGGACTTCCCAAAACAATCCCACAGATGTCAAGTGGAACCACATCTAAATCTACCTCATCTATGAAACTTGATGTGATTGCAAATCTTAATTTACATTTATTAGTTACATGTAACTTAGCATTGTCACAAACCCAACCCAAAGGATACGGTCTCGTATGAGGCTTAGTTTCCAATCCCAAATTCTTAACAACTTGTTCTAAAATAATATTTAATCACAATACATTATCAACAAATGTGTCTATCTTAGTGTATTTTGAGATGACTCATATATGAAACAATTCATTTATTTTCCTTTCATCAGGGCTTACATTAGCCTTTGAAGAAAAAGCACATGTACTAGAACTAAAAATAGAAAATATACATTTGAGTCCCATAGTTGTAACCTTAGTTTCATCATCAAAATCTGATCTAGGATCCTAAACTATGGATATGGTCTCCTTTTTACCTTTCTTATGTTGAGCCCAATTTGGATTCAATTATGGATGCAATTTCCAACAATGATCTTCATCATGTCCTTTCTTCTTACAATGAGAATAAGATGGTTTATCATCTTCCTTCTTCACTGTAGTGGATCATTTGAGTTTCTCCTTCCCTTTGTTCTTACCTTCTTTTGGCTAAACAGATTTTGTTGAAAAACTGTCATGGTCATTCCTTCTACCTGACTCAAGGTGAGTCGCTTGTACACTAACTTCATCAAGGTTAGTTGGATTAAACATAAGTACTTTATGCTTCAAATAATAATTTAATCCACCTATATACTTTAACAAATTTTCTTGTGTGCACAAAGGAATTCCTAATATCAAATCTCTTTTCTTAAAATCCTGAGTATACTCATGTACACTTTGTTCTTACCTTTGTAACACCCAAGGCCGAGACCCTATTGAATTGTAATGATGTTTAATGATGATTATAGGATAGTGAGACAAATGCTTATAAGTTGAAAGGTTTATGTGGTTATTAGGTCGAAGAGCCTGGATGTTAAGGCCAATGATCTTGATTTTGTATATGTAATTATGCATATCATTAATAGAAAATACATCATTGTGTGTAGACTGACCACGAAGGAAGAGTTATGGGGGACTAGGATCCACTAGAAAAGGAAAGGGATGGGAGATGAGAGGCTAGGAAGAAGGGGATAAGCTTGAGGTATTAACCCAAAGGAATATTATAATGTATTTCCTAAATTATTAAAGTTTGGGAAATAAACCTTGTTATCCTAAGTTCCTTTGGGGAGAGGAATGAACTTCAAGTGGATAGGAATGAGCTCTTGAAGAGCCAAGTGTCATCCAGGATGCATGTAGATTTATGTGGGAATTTCCATTGTTGTGGGGGTTCACATTCATTCTTGCCATCTTTCCTCACAAATTTTCCCTCACCATTTTGACCATTCTCGCCATCCTTCACACCCATTCACTCACACACTGAGTAGGACGTAGTCAACCAATTCTGCCATTGTTGAACCCTTTGTCAGTGTGAACCTCTGTAAATTTTTGAGTTGTCCCCTGACTTACTTGATTCTACTACTGTGGTTACCTAGTTGATTTAAGAGTTAGACAAAAGAGGCAGATTTTTAGGCCCGTGGATTGAAGAAGTAGGTTGTCAGGCCTGTGAGCAACTCTCTCCAGGTGAGAGAGGTTGTTGGGGAGGTGATTTCTCCTATAGGGAATCCAACAACAACTACAGAGCTCTGAGAATTCTTGATCTGGCCTGTTGTTGAATCCCTATAAGGGAAGTGGAGCAACTGATGGACTATGGAAAAGTGAAGGTGTATATTCCCAAGGTGGGACAGGCATGTGGAGAATGAGAGTATGTGAGCAGTGGGCATAAGTAGGCTCCTTGGAGGGAATTATTCATGTTGGATTGAGAAGCTTTCTATAGTCTCATCCTAGCCTAAGATTTCACTTAACCTGGGTGGATTTTAGTCCCAGCTCGGGGGTGACCCACTGCTAATAGCTTGGAGCAGTGTGGTCTAAGGATGGGAGGTTCGTGGAAGGTCTGCACATAGTTGGTGGTCTTCTCATAAAAATACAAGTACCAATTATATGTTAATTATATGTTGTGTATATTGCATATGTGTTACAATTTTATGAGTATTGCTTGTATATGTTGCATGTATGTGTTTATTGTCACTTCTACATGAATATGTGTATGAATAGATTGTCTATCTTTGTTTAGATTTGAATTGTGTGTGTGTGTGTGTGTGTGTGTGTGTGTGTGTGTGTGTGTGTGTGTGTGTGTGTGTGTGTGTGTGTGTGTGTGTGTGTGTGTATTAGAGCATGATAATTTCAAGTGGCATGACCTAACCTAGGTGGTTGGGTATGTTACAATCTAGTTTTAGAGCAATTTTGGTTTTGAAATAGTGGTGTGTCCCTGACCAAGGTGGTAGGGGGATGTTACAACCTTTTCCTTAATGTTTTCCAATTCATTACTACTTGTTGCATGTAACATAATGGATAAAATTATTTATTTAATGAAAAAATGAATTCATTACCAAGAAGAGATAATTTTACCATGCCAAAGGAGGTCTTCTTGAGTTTTTCTCTCCCACTAGATTAAGGTTGTGTCTCCTAGTTGAAGAGTGGCTAGTTGGATATTTGTAGTGTCATCAACAAACTTTTGAATCATGCCATAGAATTCAATCTATTTGATCCAATTATCTAGTTTCTCTACATCTAGTTCTCCATTATACATAGGTAACTCGAACTTAACATCTAGATTTAACAAAGGAAAATTGGATGTAACTTGTAAAACGTGTTTCTTCTTGGGAGTTTAAATAGAACTTGAACTTGAATAAGAAGAATCATACAAAGAGGACGAAGGACTTTCATGAGGGTCACTACAACCTCCTACTCCTTTACCTTTACCAATGGTTTCTGATGTGCATTCTTCCTTGGCCTTCTTTTTTTCATGGTAAAAGTCTCCCACCATAGCTTTCATCATCATGAATTCTTCAAAGGAAGCCTCCTCATAACCAAAGTGATGTTATTCTCTTGGTGATGAAATTTCTTGTCTTTAGAATACACATCCAATTTATGAATTAGCTTATTCAAGCGATCCTTCACTATGCTTGAACTTGAGCCTGGTTAACTTTCACCCTTTCAAATCCTGTCTAACCTACTCTAATACCAAACTTGATCTAAAATTATCGACTTGATTGCAAATAATTAAAACGTGATTTAACTTAGCTCAAATTTTTAAAGAACTTAATGAACAAATTGAAAGGTTGAATTGAAGAAACAAACAAAAGAATCAAAGACATAAGACACAAGCAAGTTGATAATAGAGTTCATCCATCTTGGGCTACATCTTTAGGTTTGATTCCAATGAGTGATTGCTCCATTAATATGTCAAATGATTAATTACATCAAATGGGTCTCCAACGTGCACAAAAATTGTCTTTGGCCTCTTCAGGAAGGCTGCAACATTGCTGAGAACAAATTTCCCTTCTCTTCCTACACTAAAAAAGGCCTTAATTTTCTTATTCCTCCATTTACACAGTAAAACAATAGTTTAAATACTAATCATGTTGAACCCTTTCAACATATACATATCCAGTGGAATGGTAAAATAATTGGATTAAATAGTCTTGGCTCGATGGTTCAAACCCACGCCCATTGGGATTTTGGGATATGCAAATATTACAATTTAAATAATAAGTCATTTTCTTGCCATAATAAGAAATTTCGTTGGTGTATTGGTTGGAACGTTATGTTGGTTGAATGTAGTTCGCAGGGTCAACCTCGTGGATCATCCAGTTTTTGACAAAGGATAACATTACAAGTTCAAATATAATATTTCCCACTATTCATAATAAGTAATATCAGTGTCCCAATGGTACATTGTTGGGTTGTTGTTAATGATCTCAGGGTTTGAACCAACCACCCGACCTTTTCAGAGTTGATAAGCCCCTTTTGGGAAAATTGGGGCTGCCATGTGGCGACCTCTGATTGGTCCATGTGGTGGCCCCGTAACCTGCATAGTCAGCCCACCACGTCAGCGCCATGCTAGCCTGTCGGGTCAATTCCATGTCAAACTGCACACCAACCTATATAATTTTAGATCAGCCTACCACATCAAGATTTGTACACCCCAATCAACATGCCATGTAAGCATCTATACAATCCAATCAATATGCCATATCATCATTCGTATAATCCAGTTAGTGTTACACATCAACATCCATACTACCACCTATCAGGTCCATACTTCCATGTGTCTGATTGGTATTTCCTTGTTTAATATCTGTACTTCCATGTGTCACATATGTACTGCCACATTTCCTAGTCGTACTACCATGTGTCAACCATGTCATCCTTTTTTGTATGTTTGGCCAAAACTTTAGAATGCCATAACTTTCTCATACAATGTCTGTTTGAGCTCGTTCAAGTTGCGTTGGAAATGTCTCATTGAGCTCTTCGACATGGAGACCTTTTCATCAACATTTAAGAACATAAATTTTTATCTATCACAAGATCCACCTAGATCACTTTTTTATTTTTTTAATGCTCCATCCACTTTCTAGAGCCCCATGAAAAATATTTTCAATCCCTTCACACATAGAGCATGTCGATAAGTCCTTGCAACTCTTGAGAGACAACGAATTATTCATTAAGTTCTCCAAATTTTCTTTTGAGGCTCTTGAGGTTGAATATTTGGGTCACATTGTAACTCAAGAGGGAGTGCAAGTTGATCCCAAGAAAGTGACAGCGATGCAATATTGGCCTTGTCCCAAAACATTGAAGATATTGAGCAGATTCTTAGGACTTACATGATATTTTAGAGTATTTGTGAAAAGATTATGGAAAAATTGTATCTCCCCTAACTTCACTCCTTAAAAGGAATGCCTTTGTCCAAAATGATGTAGTATCACACACCTTCATTGATTTAAAGGATGCCATGTGCACTACTCTAGTATTAATAATGCTTGAATTTAATAATACTTTTATCTTGGAATGTGATTCCTCAAGTAGAGATCTCATAGTAGTATTGATGCAAGAAGGATGTCCCTTGGAAATCACTAGTAAGAAATTGTGCGACCTCAATTCGGGAAAATCCACATGTGAGAAGGAAAGGATGTCTATCCTTTATGTAGTGGAGACTTGGAGGACATATCTCATAGGGAGGCATTTTAAAATCAAGACTAACCATCATAGTCTAAAGAAATCCCTTAAACATGGTTGTCTTCAGTAGAGGAGCATAAATGGGTCACCAATATATTGGTGTATGATTACAAGATCATATATAATAAGCTTAAAGAGAACATTTTGGTGGATGACTTATCTAGACAATTTGAGGAGGATGGGTGTAATACCCCCAAGTTGTAAATGTACATATTGTTTATAGGTTGGTGAACCAAGATGTTTTGGGTCGAAGTGCCTATGTGATATTATGATGGAAAGCCTATATGGTGAAACGTTGGTGAGCCTGGGATTGTGAATTGTAATCACTCTTGAATATAATAATAAAATACATCACTACTATAGACCAAGTTAGACAAGTATGGGGGGATAAGAATCTATACGAGGGAAATGGGGTTAGAACTTAAGGAAATGGGATAAATCAATGGGGCTTAAGCCCAGAAATATAATAATATATTCACAAGTTATAAGTATTAAGTTATGAATTTCATCCTAAGTTCTCAAGTGGGAGAATGAGTTCCCAAGTGGTGTGTGAGTAGTTCTTTGAGTTCCACTAGTAAAAAATATAACATGCATATTTAAACTTGGGTTTTAGTGGAAAATTAATTCAATTCCATCATTTTGGGTTGTTCTTACCATTTCTTGTGGGGTGTGATTTGAGGAACCACTATGATCTAGTGACATTTTGAACCCTATGAATCCTAGGTGGATCTAAGTGTACAATCCTCCTTGGGTTTCCTTAGGGAAGGCTAGATCCCTAGAGCGATAATTAAATGGAATAGGTTTCCTTGGGTATGAGGCCTAGAGGATGCCTGGAAGCTCCATAGTAGCATCTAGAGTTCCTGGAACCAAAGAGATCTAAGAATTCCTAGCCAGCCTATGATGCAGCCCTAGAAGGGAAGTGGGGTAGCCTTAGGGACTATGGTACAGAGAAGGGTTTCACATCTTTGGTTTGTGTATGCTAATTGGGAATGAGGCTGTATATTGAAAATATTGTTGGAGTTGGTACCTTGGCCTAGTCATTGTTGTGTTGATTGTTAGACCATAGTTGGTTTAGGTAGCATCTTTCCCGGTGGATTCGTAGCCCCAACTCAGGGTTGAACTATAGTTGAGAGTGTTGAACAACAATGTCTATGGCTAAGAAGAGCGTCTGAGGTATGCACCTAGTTGGTGCTTTTCTAAAAATATAAGTGTTCTTTTATGTGCTTTATGATGAGTAATGTGCATTTAATTATGTTTAATTATGTTATGCTATAATTTTGTATTATTATGCATGGAATTATATGTTGTTAGGACTGCATGAATGTTTATGTGTAGGGCATAATATTACATATGGGTATTAGATCCCTGTTGTACATAATTAATAATTGGCATCAGCATTTTAATGAGCGAGGAAAAATAAAATTTGAAAATTCTAGATTGACAGATGTTCGATTTCATGACATATACCTATAAGTGATTCTAGGGTGTGTTACAATGGGTCACTCCTTGATTTATCATTACCAATTCTAGGATGGATTGAGGAAGCTTGTAGGGAATGACTAGAAAATAATACTTGAAGACATCTCATCTAACAACTTCAAGTAGATCCAAATCTACCTAAAATTTATACATGGCAATAAGATACATTGCAATATAAATGGCATATTGTTCTGCAAAAGGATTCAACCCTAAAACAATGAGTCTTAGAGGAGCTACATTCATCACCGATATAAAGTCACTCTGGATTTCATAAAACCTATGAATGATTTAAGTGTTGATTATTCTAGGAAGACATGAAAATAAGTATCCAGGATTTCATAACATCCTATGACACTTGATTATGAAACAAGAGAGATATGGTGAAGATACTAGGAGCATTGAAACCAATACTAATTCCAACATAGATTTCAACATAAATTTCAATGGATTTTATCATGGGACTTCCAAAAGAGAGAAACAAATCAATCATCATGGTGGTTTTTGACCATCTTTCAAAATTTGTTCATTTCTTCCCTATCTTGTTCTTTCACTCCCTAAATATCATATACCTTCATGGATCATATCTTCAATCTACATGGTTTCCCACTTCCATTTTCTTGGATCATGACTTCACATTCACCAACAATTTTTGGTAGGAGCTATTTAAACTTCAAGATACACAACTAAACATTAACACTCCATATCATCCTAAAATTGATGGTCAAACAAAAGTGGTCAACAAGTTCTTATAAACCTATTTAAGATTATTTTCTTTCAAAAAATTGCACCAATGGGCACAATGGATTCCCCTTTCCAAAATATGGTACAGTACCACTTATCTTGGAGCTACCAAAATGACACCATATGAAGCTATTTATGGAAAAAAACCCTTGTTAGTGACATCTGATGTATGAAGCACATCCAAGGTTCATGTATTAGATAAAATTCTTTAAACCAAAGAATTCATGATCAGTATCCTCAAGGACATTGACTTAGTTATGGTGCAAAATTGAATGAAACGACAAGATGATCAACATAGATCATAAAATTCTTTTGTCGAAGGGGATAAAGTGTTTCTTCACTTACAACATTATAAAAACACATAACTCAAAGATAAATTTCCCTAAAGGATAGCTCCTAAGTTCTATAGTCCCTATTAGATCATACAACACATTGGTCAAGTCACCTAAAAGCTGGCTCTACCAGCCCACTCCAAGATTCATCCATTCTTTCATGTGTCTTGTCTGAATAAGGTTATGGGATCCAATTGCAAACTGTAGACCAACCTACCAGAACATGATGAACAAGATTCCATTTGGCTCTAGCTAGAGGTAGTATTGGACACCAGGCAATGTTAGTTGCACCAGAGCGCAATCAAGTAAGTATTGATCAAGTGGAGAGATATGCAACCAAAAGATGCCACATGGGAACCAAGAAATATTCTACAACAATTTCCTCACCTTTATCCTTGAGGAAAATGCTTCTTTCGAAGTTCTAGGGCATGTTAGGGTCCTACCCTAACCCCCTTATATACTTTATTAATGTATGATGCCACCTTCCTTAAATAAGACCCATCAAATAGTTAGTTAATAGTCATTCATTGTAAAAGGGGTACTCTTTGTTAATAACGCTCAAATTAGTTAGTATGACCTCTTTATAAGTGGCCCCGTATGTAGTTAAGATTCTCTTTGGATAGATATATATAGAGTAGACACTCTTTGGATAACAATTTACTAAATTAATTGCTAGAATTGACTTAATTTTGTTGAACATAACAATTTGGTAGATAACAATTTTACTAAATTAATTATTGACACACATTTTCTCTTTGAAATAAAGTAAGAAATTATATTATAGTAAAGAATTTATCTTTGAGATCAACAAGACTTTAGGAAATTTGGTAAATAACAATTTTATTAATTTAACTTAAAGCAGTTGCTAGACTTAATTTTGATGAGCATAACAATTTTAAAAAGCTTTTATTTGTTAAGACTTATTTTCACTGGACATAACAATTTGGTAGATAACGATTTTATTATGTTTATTTTGATTGGACATAATATAATTTGAATGATAGATAAAATTAACATGATGAAATGAATAAATTAAGAAGTGGTTCAAAGTTTTAACATAATTAAATCGACAGATTAAATATTGCACAAAATTGTGTATTATGTTCATTCATGTTGCATTTCTTGGCCTTAGACAACCCATTTTGTAAATTGGTAATGTTCATAAACTTATCTATAAACACTTTAATATTTTAAGCATTTGAATATGTTGCAAAGAGTCCTTTCTTGATTATGGAATGTTTTCTTGGAAATTATACCTTTTCCCTAATTTCACCTTGGTGGTTGGCATGGTTTCCTAGTAAGTGGGTCACCATTGGGAAAAGGGTTTCTACTGAGTAGTTCCTTGAAGGGTCATCATACCATTCCCACTCATACTTACCACTTTCCACACTTCTTCCCCTTCGTTTCTTCATCTTTTGGGTTTTTGTGCTCATTGACCCCAAGAAGGGCTTGTACCCCATCTCATGGGAAGAAGGGATTGAAGGCCCAAAGGTGTTGTAGCTGGAAAAATTTAAAAGCCATACATTATCCGTCCAATTGCTCTCCCTAATGTCATCAGAACAGTGAAATGTTTCTCCAAAAAAATGAAGGACCTTTTAAAAAATATAATATCTCGCTTGTTGGGGGGATGTATTTACGATGTCTTTTAATTTCCAGTGCATATGGTACTCAATATGTTCCTAAATTCAAGTGGCATTGCGGTTCTCTTTACTTTCCATTGCATATAACATTCAATGTTTGGACTATAATAAATTAAAGGCAAGGGCTTGAAAAATTTTGCATTAAAAATGAAGGATGCAACACACCCTTCACAAAGGCACCCATAAATGAGACAATATAAACCTTTGATGTGTCAAGAGCCCCATGCCTACAAGTCTTCCCCAACCCACCTCATACTCATCACATGATCTATATAGGGTCTACTTGGGAAACATTCCTCTACTTGGGGATTAACTTACCCAATAGGGAACCATGACGCCGCTAAGGAAATGCCATGTACATTTTCATTTGGAGGACTAGGAAATCACTTCTCATCCCTTGATGTCACCTTGGAGGGATAGGGTTTGATGCATGAGATGGTTCCATAGGTGGCTTGATAGGAGGAGACCATGGCAGGACACTTTGGTATGACACATGGCCTTAGGAGGCCCAATGTCTCCCTTCTCATGCTTTACGTTGCACTTGGGATCGTACATCACTCTCTTAGGGCATGACATCACCCTTCTAGGGTTTTATTTCATGTAAAATTTTATTTTTGTATATTGTAATGGAAAATTAAAGAGGTCAGCCCTCTTATGTTTTGTTGTTGACAATTTAAAATGGGCAACTAGGTGAAGGTGGATCCATATAAATAAAGTCACTTGAAATTTTCATTTTATCATCACATATTCTCACCATTTGTGAGAGAATAAATCTGGTATTTTCACCCTACTTGGCTATCTCTCTCTTCTACACTCATGCGACTTTCTTGGAGGATCATTTTGTGGATGCTTTTGCTGATTTTTTTGATGGAATTTCTGCAATTAGGGTTTTATCTCATGCTATTTTGGTGAAGTAAGTGAAATTTATGCAATTTTATCTTTGTGTTATCATATATTCAGGGTGATTTATATTTTCCATGCTACACTTCTTTCTTTGCAAAACCCTAAGAGAGGAGCATAATTGCTTCCTCCTCTCACAAGGTTATTCTTGTTCAAAATTGGTGAAATCACCTTGCTCGAATTAACTGATCCAGATTTATGGGTGGAACAAATGAAACCATAGATTTATAATATTAACATAGATAAATAGTGAAAAATAAGATAGATACAATAAAACTTGACTTCTATTAAATAATAAATATGTTGAAAACTATAAAATGTAGACTGAAAACCAACTTGCTAGAATGGTGGCAGTTTATCTATGAGAAGAGATGTGACGACTACGCTCATTCGAAAGAAGATGAGTACAATGAGGATTTGAAGGAATTTTTACAATAAAATTGAATGCCAAAACCCAAAACATCCAAAAATCTAACTCTAGGAGATGAAGTTCCAAAATTCATGTGGGCCTCGTTGGGGTAAGTTAGTACATTAACTTCCCGGAGTCGTAACTTTTGCATATGATCTCCATTTAGGGTACCCGATAGCTCGTTGGAAAGGTATTGAAAAGGTGATTCATTTAGGGGGATTAATCAGAGACTTTGGATTCCATTGAGATTCCTTATCACGAAATTGTTTTGTTTATTCCCTCTAAATGGCCCCAGAAGTTCAGGAACCAAAAAATGCTAAAAATAGTAAGTTGCCAAAAACCTGTTTTGAGCTAGTTGGAAAAGATGTGTGGCCACCGATATCCTCTTGGATAATTAGAATCCTAAATCCCTAGAGTGATATCACTTTATGATTTTATCCCTAGACTCTTGATTGTGATTTAGTTGAAGTATTTAAGAAGGGAGAAAAGGTTGCTAGAGGCCAAAAGTGTCTGCACTCTAGCAATCCTTCTCCTCAAGGTTTAAACCCTAAAGCCCTATCGTGATATCACTTTAAAATTCAAGCCCTACCTCTTACCCTTTAATAGATTCATCTCCAAACATATTTCATTTTTATTTTGAAGACTCCATATCCCTCGAAGGCACTAATATCTAATCTCTATTATGGTGAAAGTGATCAAAAAACTCTCAACTTTAATTCTCTCAATCTTTCTACTATCTTTACTAACCCTAACTTAATCTAATTGATTGATTAACTTTTTGTTTTTGCAAAATTTTACTACAACCATCCTAACATAGACTAATTTGTTGCATACATTTCTCTAATAGTGGCCTAACTTACCCATAAATTTCATCTAACAATTAGACAATGTTCTATTGAGTTAATTCTAGGATTTCATGGTAAATTGTTGCAATTCTGAAGTCTATTTCTTGTTGTTGTTATAATTTATCTATTTCTAATGTACCACTATAATCTGGTGCAATTTCATAATATCCATAGTGATATTTGTTGTCTAGGGTCCTAAACAGGTATTAATTTCATACTTGTACTTGGAAATCATTATATATGTGTTATAAGTGTTCTTATTCTAGGTAGGTACTCAATTTTTTTTTACCTCTTATTTATCCTTGACCTAGATGTTGATTTAGGTGATCAAGAAAGAGGGAGGTAGGATCAGCTAAAAAACTTACTACTTTGATCCCTTGAGGTCATTGGGGAAGCCTTCCCCGTGGTGGACCTCCTCCATCACTAAAACATGGGGATTTATTACTAAGGTGATTGTGGTAGGATTTCTTGTAGTTATGAAAATTTGGGGACTTGTGTTGGGGCTTTGGTTCACATACAAATCATGTAATAAAATTTTGTCATTGTTGTATGGGATGATTGAGTCATTCTCCTCAATGACACATCTTTTGGTAAACATTCCTCGAAGTCCTAAGACCTTATCTCTCAAATTTACCCAATGAATCCACTAAGGGTGATTCCCTCACCTTCCTTTGATGATCCTAGAGAGATCATCTGGAAAATCCACCGATACATTTTGAGTTGTATTCCAACTGATGGAGTTATGGATTTTCAAGAATGGTTTCCTTGTATTGATTTTGAAAGAATTCTTGGATACCCAATCAAATATAAGGATGGATGGTTAGAAAACTCTCCAAAATTCAATGGGCAAGTTGTTTCCCATGTAGTAAAGTTCTTGAAATACATGTGGGGTATGGGGGAGCACGAAGATGTGCAAATACAATGGCTTTTGGTCTCTATATCATTTGATGTATATGATTGGATCAAATCTACTTGCAAACCGAAAACCATATTCTCTATCACAGGTATCTTTAGAAAATTTCTTGAGTATGTGAATTCATAATCTCAAACATATGAAGACACTCCTCAAGAGTTCACAATATCCCTTAAGAGAGAGGGTTTCTTCCCGAGTCCTCTTATAGGAGACCTTAGGTAATCACACCATGCCCTCGAGAAGGTTTTATTGGGAATACTCATCCTCGTGATGAAAACATTACATTGGTAGTTGTTCCACTTATTGAGGATGTAGAACTAGAACAATGTGGAGAATTCTCCAAAAGGATGAAGGAGAGTGTCAAAGAAGATAAGAATTTTTGAAAGGAAAAGGTTGATCAATTCATATATATATAAATCTATTAATTGACATTATTGCACAAAGACAACAAGAACATGACCACAGATTGGAAAAATATGAACAGATTCTCGAAACTTCAAGAGAGGAAGAGCTTGTGAAAGCATACTTCTGAGTAAAAACATTATGTGCCAGCATACGAGAGAAGTATGAACAACCTTGGGTTTTATCCAAGATATTGGATTTAAATGTGGAAGGAGAAGAATGGGATGATTCAAAATATGCAAATATTGATGAACATCCCCCTCCAAACAAATATGGAAGTGATGAAGAGTTTACTAACAAATAAACTCCATATGTGTGCCTTGGATGAGAGACTTGAAGAACATGCATCTCCAAGAAAATATTTGGAGGAAGAACCTTGTGAATAGGCATACCTACCCCTTGAAAATGAGCAAGAATCACCTCATGATTCTATTAGAGACAACACATATTTCATTTAAGAATGAGAACTTGATGAGGTGAATCATGAGGGATATCACCAAGTACATGAACATGAGTTGCCTTATGAAAATGTCAGAGAAGAACACTTTGATGAAATGCACCTTGTTGAAAAGATAATCCATGAAGAGGCTCGTCATCAAGATGAACTGTCAAAATTTTCTCCTCTATTTGATGAAGTCATCCAAATATCCATTCCTCTTACACATGAAGAAGAGGACATGGTAAGTTATGGTCCCTTACAAGTCTTTTATATTTCTCCATTTCATGATTTGTAAAGTGAAGAAGTGTTGGAGGAACCTTTGGATGCATTAGACCCTTCATGTTATGATAAAAGTGATGATATGATTGAAAACATTGATGATTTTATACATGTTGGGAGATGTAAATGGGATGTGATTTGTCCAGGTGAAGATACCATTTACAACATTGAAAGTCATTTTCAAGTGTTTCTTTTACAACAACCATGTGTGATTGCTACCGATTCAAGATCTTGGCAACAAGAAGATGACGTGATTACCTATTTGTTCCAACCTCCCAAGGATGATCTAGTGCAACCTTCTCATGATGATTTTCAGTCTTATCGTTGGGGGTTTCATACATATTCTTTTGAGCACTTGGATCTATACTACGAAAAAGAGTTTCAACCACCAATATGCTCTAACTTTGATGGGAGTAAGAACATGATTGTCCTAGAGCAAGATTTTTGTGATGAGAGTTTCCAACCTTTTCCTTTTTCACCTTTCTGTTCCACTATAGACATGGTTGGAATTTTTCCTCATGATAGCCATTTTCCATTTGGACAGAGTTGTTTTCAACCTATGGTTTGTTGTGGGGGTTTTCGGTTTCACACATAATATTAACAAACCTTTGGTTGGGAGAATTGTTTTTCCTCTAGGCCTGGTTTGATCCCTTCCCTTTCTCTTTCTTCTTCCATGGGAAACCTTAGATTTTTCTTTAGGTTCCTTCTCATTCCTTCTCGGTATTTGAGCATTGGCCTGGTAACTGAGGATGAGGATATTCATTTTCCTAATTCTTTCGGCCTTGTCCTAGGATGGATAGGGTAGGGTTTTGGTGATGCTTCTTTGCATGATTTTTTCCCTCCCTCCTGCCTCCATAAGTTATCCTTTGTGATTATGTGTGATATGATAGCTGTTATAACTCATGTTCTTTTTGTGCTTAATTTATCTTTATTTTGGTTTGTGATGAAGAACAAGGGTAGATGTTCTAGCACAATGATAGGATGGATTTATTGGTTATATTATTATACCTAACATTTCAACTAACATAGATTAGGTAGGTTAGGGTAGGGTAGGCATTTGCACATTGCATTGCATTATATATATGTTGCATCCTACATGCCATGCTAGTATGGTTTTCATTTTCTTGGATTTGCATACATATTTATGATTTACATATTGTCTTTATAGAACACTTGCATCTTGATTCATAAGATTCACATACTCATACTGACATGTTAGAATGAAAAATAAAAAAAAAATATATTTTCAAGTTTTTCTTTAAATTTTCATAGTATCATTTTTTTCATGCGAACAAGGGGTGAGTTACACCACCCCTCTGATTTCAACAGTTTTCTTGAGTTGTGTAGGAACAATTCATACCGGAAGATACAGAGTTTCTCATGCACTCTACAGTGAGCACATGTCCCCATGTAGGAGCTAGATTTTATCCACTCATTCTAGGGGTAACTAAGGAGATGATATATCAAGGACCATAGGTAGTAGGCATGGAGTGTCGAGAGCTCGATGCATAGCAGAGCCCTTAGAGCCCCTTTATTTTACCACTAGAGAAAGATCCACTACACTAGATTATCTCCAAGAAGAACAAAAGGTCTTGCTTCATGAGGTAACATGTCCAATATTGTGGTAAGTGACACTTCAATATTTGAAGCATTTGAACATGTTGCAATGAGTCCTTTCTTCATTATGGAACATTTGCATGGAAATTATACCTTTTTCCTAATTTCACCTTGATGGTTGGCATGGTTTCCTAGTAAGTGGATCACCCTTGGGAAAAGGGTTCCTACTGGTTAGTTCCTTAAAGGGTCATCGTACCATTCCCCCTCATATTTACCACTTTCCATACTTCTTCCCCTCGGTTTTCTCATCTTTTGGGTTTTTTGGCTCATTGACCCCAAGAATGGCTTGTGCCTCATTTCATGGGAAGAAGGGGTTGAAGGCCCAAAAGTGTTGTAGCTGGAAAAAGTTAAAATACATACATTATCCTTCCATATGCTCTCCTGAAGGTCATGAGAAGAATGAAATGTTTCTTCATAAAAATGAAGGACCTTTTAAAACATATAATTAATAAATGTTTCACTTATTGGGGGAATGCATTTGAAATGTCTTTGAATTTCCAGTGCATATGGCACTTAATGTGTTCCTAACTTCAAGTGGAATTGTGGTTCTCTTTACTTTCCATTGCACATAACACTCAATGTTTGGACTATAATAAATGAAAGGTAAGGGCTTGGGAAAATGTTGCATTGCAAATGAAGGATGCAACACACCCCCCACAAAGGAACCTGTAAATGAGACAATAAGAACCCTTGATATGTCAAGAGCCCCATGCCCAGAAGTCTTCCCCAACCCACTTCATACTCATCACATGATCTAGATAAGGTCTACTTGGGAAACATTCCTTGACTTGGCGATTGGCTTACCCAATAAGGCACCATTATGCCCCTCCCATATCTAAATTTGGAAAAAATTATAAGGTATTTCAACATTTATTTAATTTGAAAAGGGGGATTTGAAGCACATATTTGGGTGGTTCTTGTATTAAATGTAGCTTACTTGGTATGATTCTTGTGACTTATGGACCCTTGGAGGGTGTACTTGTTTGTCTTTGCAGGACCTTGCCCATAGAATGGATGCTTGACCCCACATGTGGAAGACCATGGATGATGAGAATTTCATCTAGAGGCTACATGATGTTGCCTTTGGAGGCACCTTGGCATCACTAGAAGATGAGGCTGCACCCTTCTCCACTTTGATGTTGGGCTTTGGAGGCCTATGATATCACTTTTTATCCCTTGAAGTCACCTTGGTGGGATAGGGTTTGATGCATGAGATGGTTCTAGAGGTGGCTTGATAGGATGAGACCATGGCATGACACATGGCCTTTGGAGGGCCAATGTCTCCCTCCTCATGCTTGACATTGCACTTGGAGAGCCTACGTGACCCTCTTAGGGCATGACATCACCCTTCTAGGGTTTTATTTCTTTTAAAAAATTATTTTTTTATATCGTAATGGAAAATTAAAGGGGTTGACCCTATTATGTTTTGTTGTTGAGAATTTAAAGTGGAAAAATAGGTCAAGGTGGATCCATATAAATAAAGCCACTTGACATTTTCATTTTATCATCACATCTTCTCACCATTTGTGAGAGACTAAGTTTGAAATTTCTTCCCTACTTGGCTATCTTTCTCTTCTACACTCATGCGACTTGCTTGGAGGATCATTTTGGGGATGCTTTTGCTGATTTTTTGATGGAATTTCTGCAATTAGGGTTTTATCTCATGCTATCTTGGTGAAGTAAGTGAAATTTATACAATTTTATCTTTTGTTATCATATGTTCATGGTAATTTCTCTTTTTCATGCTAGACGTCTTGCTTGGTGAAACCCTAAGAGAGGATCATAAATACTTCCTCCTCTCACAAGGTTATTCTTGCTCAAAATTGGTGAAATACCCTAGCTAGGGTTAGCATCCTAAAGCCCTATAGTGATAGCACTTTAAAATTTTATCCCTAGAATCTTGATTATGATCTATTTGAAGTATTTAAGAAGGGAGAAAAAGTCCCTAGAGCCCAAAAGTGCTTGCACTCTAGAAATCCTTCTCGTCAAGGTTTAAACCCTAAGGCGCTAATGTGTTAGCACCTTAAAGTTCAAGCCCTACCTCTTAACCTTTACTAGCTTCATCTTCAAACATATTGCATCATTGTTGTGAAGACTCCATAGCCCTCAAAGGCACTAATCTCTAAGCTCTCTTATGGTGAAAATGATCAACAAAATCTCAACTTTAATTCTCTCAAGATTCCTACTACTTTACTAGCCCTAACTTAAGCTAATTGATTGATAAAATTGTTGCTGCAAAAGTTTGCTACAACCATCCAAACATACACTAATGTATTGCATACATTTTTCTAATAGTGGCCTAACATACCCATAAATTGCATCTAACAATTGGACAATGTTCTATTGAGTTAATGCTAATATTTGATGGTAAATTGTTGTAATTTTTAAGTGTATTTCTTGTTGTTGTTATAATTTATTTATTTTTATTGTACTACTATAATATGCTACAATTTCATAACATCCATAGTGATCTTTGTTGTCTAGCGTCTTAAAGAGGTATTAATTGCATACTTGTACTTGGAAATCATCATATATATGTTATAAGTGTTCTTGTTCTGAGAATGTACTCAAAACATCTTTACCTCTTATTTCTCTTTGACCTAGACATTGACTTAGGTGATCAAGAGAGGGGGCGGTAGGCTTGGCTAACAAACTTTCTACTTTAATCCATTGAGGTCATCGGGGAAGCCTCCCTTGTGGTGCACCTCCTCCATCACTAAAACATGAGGGTTTCTTAGTAAAGTGACAATAAGATTATTTGTAGTTACGCAGATTTGGAGACTTTTGTTGAAGCTTTGACACAAGTACAAATCCTACAACAACAAGATCAATTTAAAAATTTCTAAAATCTGTAAACTATAATTAATTATTGAAATTATAAAAATTATATAATAAAATCATAATTTCAAATTTATGACTAATTAAATTATATAATTTTCTAAAAATGATAATTAAGTCATATAATTTTCTAAAAATAATAAAAATAATAAAATATTAGAATATTTTAATTAGACTTTAGCACATGCCAAACTTAAACTATACACTTCTATTCAAAATATTATATTAAAATATTATATTATATAAACTATGTACTTCTATTTAAAATATTATATATATATATATATATATATATAATACTTTATTAGATGATTTGAATACATACAATTAACTTCATCTATAATTAAATTGTTATAGAATTTTGTAGTTGGGTGTTTGAGAATTCTTCTTCTACAATGAAGGGTTATAAAGTAATTGAGGTGATCCATTTTCATTATAGGTTTTGGCTAATTTAACTTGTAAATAATTATAAGTTTACGAACCCCGTTGTTATAAATAGTGTAATAACAACTATATCCAAATGAACAATAGACTTACAAATATTTGGTTGCATCTCTTATAATTTGAAAGAGTTCCAAGTAATGGAATGTTTTTTCTAATTAATATAAAGAAGTCATTTTTTTAATTTATTTAATAAAAGCAACTCAACAAAATTAACGATGCATAAAAACTCCAAACAAGCACTTACTCTGAAAACCATAATGCAATGCGAATATAAAAGCATGTCTCTATGGCAAAAATATAGCGCATACATAAAGATATCGAGAGCAACGTTTTGATTATACTAGAGCTAAGCACTGAACCCATTGCATATTATGTTATAATAAGTTAAAAATATAGCGCATATATAAAGATATCGACAGCAACGTTTTGATTATACTATAGCTAAGCAGTAAACCCATCTATCAAGGGTTTTTAATTTTTAAATTTATACACAATAAAAAAAAGCGTGTTTAAGAAATTTTATTAATATAATGGAAGTTATCAAATTTTGTTATGATTGATATTGATTTTTTTTTTTTTTTGGTTTAAGAAATTTTATTAATATAATGAAAGTTACCAATTTTGTTATGATTAATATTGATTTTTTTTTTTATATTGAATTTTGTGTTTTTTTTTTGGTTTTTTATGTTTTGATTGATGTGTGATTTTAGTTTAGTATTAGGTTAATGTGTGATTATGTGTTTAAATTCAACGTAGAGTTTACAAGTGTTATTCTTAAATACTAATAAAAAATTAAGTAAATAAAAATTGTATATACAAGGTAAGAAGAAAGAATATACATCTTGAAAGATTTAATTTTTATAGATACTTAGTAAAACTGAAATTAAAATGAGTCTATACTAATATAATAGAAGTTACTATAATTAAAATTATGCTATTATTAATATTAATATAATAGAAGTTACTATAATTAAAATTATGTTATTATTAATATTGAATCTTGTGTTTCTTTTTTGCCATACTTTTTTATGCTTTGAGTTGAATTTCATTTCTGATCTCATTTATTACATAAAGTTTTTATCTTTCATTTTCAACAATTCAAATTTTGTTTTGTGTAATATTCTCTAATATACTTCAAAATTATTTGATGGAGTATTTATCTTCCACAACAACTTAAGTTTTTTAAAATATCTACTAACATATTTTTAGGAGTATATAACAATCATATATATGATATTTCTATGATTTTAAAATGTTTTCCCTCTTTTAAAGTGTAAACGAGAATTCTTCTGATATTATTAACTTATTTGTTTAATTAAAATTGTTATTTTAAATTTTTTTGAATTATGGTTAGAGTGTTTGCAACTTGGACTTATAGATTATAATTTGGGAATTCTATTTTATGAATCTTAATATTCATTCATTTGATTTAATAAGTTAATTAAACAAAATGTAAACATAATCTTAAGATAGGGACTAGCTACTTTGTAGCTATTGCATTTGTTTTATTATTTTTTTGGTCATTTCCTAATCGTTGTTATCTTCATAAAAAATGTAGCCCTAGTTGTAGTCTTCAAATGAATTGCTACCGAATCGAGTAGGAGAGACTTGCCTTTGTAAGTTTCTTTGTGATTTTTCACAATAATAATATATCTTTTTTCCTTCAAAGACCTATTACCACTCATTCATAACATAACTAGCTAGCAATTTTTATTAATGGTGCAAAGTATAAGGCTAAGATGTTGTAAACTAAAACATCAACCATCTGTAGTTCATTAAAGAGTAATGCAATGACTAACAATTAAAACCAATTATTTACTCATTAGCTGCCATTTTGGTTATATAGGTTCCAATGATATGAGTGAGTGATGGTTGTCCCCACCGCTAGTAAATGTTCCAATAATATGGTAAACTTAGCATATTTTAGATGGTTGATTACTTTTTAAAAATATATTTGGTGCAAATGTTTCTTTTCATGGTTGAAGAATCTTCTTTCCCTACAAAAAATCAAGAATTACAAGAGTGACCAAACCTTTTGTATAATTGAAGAAATTGGTTATTAAAATTAGTCATTTTCTTTTCAGGTAATGCATTAATGTGACAACTTTCCTAATTTATAAAAGTTATATAGTTTTAGCATTTCAATGGAATGGAAATGCACTCATATTTTGCAAAACAAGGATGTCTTACTAGCTTGCAACTTGTAAATTGGTTGGTATGGTTTGGACTGTCTTGCAAGGACATCTAGAAATGGTCACCTCTGTAGTCCTATTACAACTATAAAAAAATAAAGTTGGCCTTTCTATGGAGCGCTTGTAGGGAAAACAAATTGGTTTAATGGGTAATGCTTATAGATTTTATAATTATTCACATATTGTTGCATTGAATACAAAATCCCACATTATATCTCCATCGCTTCGTAATACCCAGTGCATCTATCCACCAAACCTTATTGATTTCAAGTGGAAAGAAAACTTTGAAAAGTGTTCCAATTCAATGTCACACTTGCATCTCATATACCCAAACAAATGAATCACCTCCTCTATGAGCAGTAGTAGGAAGACCCAATAATTAAATAGTTTCAAGAAGCAAAATATTGCTTGAAAATATTATCAAACACTTGGTGTTCTTCTTGTGTACACACACATTTCTTGTACATCTTAATGATTTTATTAGCCACTACGACATTGGGCGTAAATCCACTTCTACTCATGTGATTGTGCACATTCCTCCCCTCTTCTAGTGCCTTCAAATTCATGCAACACTATAGACTACAAACATAATTTATGGAATCCATAGGAATACCTTGTTGTTATGTATTTGTAAAAATCTCCATGGCTTCCTTCTACATCCCTTTTTTTGGATACAATCCTAAATTCTTGCATTGGTTTCCATAGTACCACCATTGTAAGAGTTCCTCACATGACCTTTGATATAGGTTGGGGTTTGTATCGATGTGTTTATAGAGGTGTGAATGGGACTAACAAACATGTATTTAGTCCTAACAACAATGAAACAATGGGCCTCTTTGGGTGTAGATTAGAGCTTAGAAACCCGGAAAACTAAACATGGGTGTGATCATATGGGAGTAGTTTGTCTCTTTCTTTTGAAAGGGCCATCAACTATCTCAAGGTACTTATGCTTGTAACTCTATGAATCTATCCTCTTCACTTGAACGCATAAGAGATGCTATCGATATCACGTGTTGTAGTACATCCTCGTATCAAAATATCAAGAGCAACTAGATATGTTAGCAACTAGTATTCCCTGTAGTGTTGGACAACACATAGTAGTCTATAGGTTGTGGCCTTTTTGCATGCTCCATCTTGACTCAATTTTCCTTAAATGACTTCCTCCTTTCTATCTCATTGTCAAAACTCAAGTAACTAAATGAATGTGGACTTCAATGCAAATCATACATAGTGCATGGTAATTAGGACGTGAACATAAAATAATATCATCAACTAAATAAGTGAATTATAAGATAAGAAAGATGAATTAATGGATCATAAAATAATATCATCAACTAAATAAGTGAATTATAAGATAAGAAAGATGAATTAATGGATGTGTAGATGACCATTTTCAAGTTGGAATTAGTATTCTCTTCCTCACAATATTATTCCATACCTTTCAAAGTCTAAGCACTTATTACATAAACCTCTAACACTTTTAGAAATCCTAGTTTGCCTACAAAAAATTAGTTTGGCACCTTCACTCTGATTTACTTGAATTTACTTAAGAGACACTCTATCCTGTACCCCTAAGAGGCCAATTGTTCCACCGGACATGTCACATATTTAATCTAAATAATCTAAAACGGATTCCTTTTTACTATCGCAATCGCAACACGGGGGCTTTGCCATGACCTGAGCGTCGAGAGAAAGTATGTGCAGAAATTCCATTAAAACCTATTTGCTATCATAGTTTGAAAATACGCAACAAATTTTAAACTACTTATTAAAAAAATTATCAAAAACAAATCAAACACTAAAAAACATATTTTAAAAGAAAAATATGATTAAAGACCAATCCATGGAAAAATACTATTATATTACATCTTACCTTTTCGTAGTGATTTGATTCTGATAGCCTTAGTGTACTCCCATGTCCCTCATGATTAAGTGCCATGGTGGGCGATGCTCTTGAAATCTGACACCATGAATGAGATTCAAGCTTTGAGGATCCCCTTGTTTGAAATGATTCAATCCGTTTCTTTCCTGTCAAAAATTTGAGTGTCCAAAATCACGTTTGGCTTTCAGTGACCTTTGTGCGCCATCGTCCAAAATCACCTTTTAGTTTTCACCATGTTTTTCATGGAAAAATAAGCATTTCATTGAAAAAAAATCATAAAAAACACTAACATAAATGATCAAAAGTAATAGCACATGACCGAACACGATAGTTTTCAAGATTCAGAAATAGGACTTCTAAAGCCACGTCATAGAACTTCCAATTAATTTATGGAGATTGGACCCCACTTAATGACAGCGGGTTCACCGAACTCCTTTTTTTGGGAATGCCGTCTGTCTGACCAACCAAAAGTGGAGAAAAAATTGCCTATAAAAGAAACACTTGTGGTCGACACGTGTGGAATGGCAGTCCACGAGAGGTTTACAAAGAAAGTGCATACTAAAGAATGCCACGACGGCAGTAGGGAGAAGTCTTATCATATGTAGTCGTTCTCTGGCGAAGAGTGGGAGGGAAGGCATCATAATTAAAAAATGGCACGCTTAGTCTCCACCTTTAGCTGAGAAGAGAAGGGGACGACGATGGGCCGCTGATTCTCATTTTTCATTCTCTCCTGCAAAAGATTTCGAAGGGACCTCCATACCTGTAATTACTGAAGCGGAGGAGAAGTGGAGGAGAACACCGTGGTTGCAGGCTGAATGAGCTGTAGTGCCTGAGAATGGGCGTTCTCAGTTATAGCAGTCCGAAGATTCCGTCGAAAGATGGAGAAGGTGGCTGCAAGCCCATCAGAGTGCAGGAACCTCTGTCTCATGGCCGTATGGACAATCTCTCCGCAGCGCTCAGGCCTCTCCTTAGCGGATTCGGTTACGAATTGCGGCAGGACGAGGAGGCTTCTCCTCTTACTGGCCCTCGCGAATACCAGTAGCGGAAGCTTAACCTTGCCTGCGCGGTAGTCTTCTTATTCGAGTAAGTTCAAGCAGAATTAAATTTCATTACAGTATTTTCACATGCAAACTCTGGTATTCTTTTAGCAAAAGCTTTTTGTAATTTAACGAGAATGTTTGATTTTAAGGAATCTTTTATCCGTCTCATGAAATTGCTGCAAGACGAGGCTCATCCTCGTACTAGCCCTCGCGAGTACCGGACTTTCCTCAAGCAGAGGCTTAACCTTAGCTGCATGGCAGCTGCCTTAACTCAGTAAGTTCAAGAGGAATTTAATTTCATTACAGTAGTTTTAGATGTAAATTCTGGTATCCGCTGGCTAGACATTTCTTTTAGCAAAAATTTCCGTCTTATGAAATTATTGCAGGGGAAGGCTCCTCCTCGTGAGTACCAAACTTTCCTCAAGCAGAGGCCTAACCTTGCTTGCACGGCAGTCGCCTTAAATCCAGTAAGTTCAAATGGAATTTAATTTGATTTCAGTATTTTCACATGCAAATTCTGATATCCGCTAGTTAGACGTTTATTTTAGCAAAAGCTTCTTGTAATTTAACCAGAATGTTTGATTTGAGGTAATCTTATATCTGTCTCATGGAATTGCTACAGGACGAGGCTCCTCCTCATACTAGCCCTCGCGAGTACCAGATTTTCCTCAAGCTAAGGCTTAACCTTGCCTGCGGAGCAGTCGCCTTAACTCTAGTAAGTTCAAATGGAATTTAATTTCACTTCAGTGTTTTCACATGCATTTCTCTGGTAGCAGCAATTTAGACATTTATTTTAGCAAAAGCTTCTTGTAATTTAACCGGAATGTTTGATTTCAAAGATTCTTTTATCTGCATGGAATTTCTACAGGACAAGGCTCCTCCTCTTTCTGACCCTCGCGAGTTCCAGACTTCAAGCGGAGGCTTAACCTTGACTGCGCAGCAGTTGCCTTAACTTGAGTAAGTGCAAGTAGATTTTAATTTCATTTGAGTGTTTTTACAGGCAAATTCTGATATCCGCACGATAGTATTTTTCCAGGCAAATTCTGAAATCTTCAGGCTAGACATTGATTTTAGGAAAAGGCTCTTGTAGTTTAAACCAGATTGTTCGATTTCTCTTTGATGAATATTTTATCTAACTCATCAATAAATCAAGCTTACTTTGAGTGAAATATGCAGAAGATTTCAGGCTCTCAATAATTTCAACAATATATTTTTAAGATTTAAGTCCAAATGGTTAGGACTGAAAGATATTTTTTTTATATCTATCTTATCAATAAATTATGCTTAACTTTAGGGATATGTGGATATTAAAGAAACATAGAATAAATAAAATAATTTTCCATTTTGCTTCATTTTGCACAGCTGTTAAGAATTTCGTAATCTTTCTTTAAAATTTATCAATTTTTTTATTGTGAAATGCCCGTCTAAGTAGGGTTCCTTGATATGCTAGGCGAGATAATTTGAAAGCCCATTACAATTTCCAGGATTTAGGGATTTTTATAGTATTTGTTAAACGAAAGTAAAGTTTGTATCAGAATAGGAGCAAGTTAATTTGGGAGTAATTTTTTCTTCAGAGTTTTGTTTTTTAGGTTAAAAAATGGTTTTGAATTCGGTCAAATTTTTATAGGTAGTTTGAGTTTTTCATGGATTAATGTTTTATGCATTTTAGAATCTTAAAGTTTTACTTTAAGGGTTATGCCCCTTTTTAAACTAACCTAGATGTTCAGAAAATCGATCAAGATTCTGGATTGGCCAAAAATTTAAAAATGAATGACAAAAAAACTTACCAGAAAAATAACTCAGAAGAAAAATTGCTCCCGAATTAACCCACTCCATTAAAATCTAGTAATTTGACACCATACTATGTTAAGTGAACTAAATTTTGACCCAATCCTCCCTGATTTAGGGACATTTCCATAACATGACCAATCCTCCCTGATTTAGGGACATTTCCATAGCATGACCAATCCTCTATGATTTAGGGACATTAAAGTCCACGATATGTTTCTTATTAGAATGTGTCCATTTGGCATTGTACTTTGTTAAATGAACTAATCTTTGACCCAATCTTAAGGGATTTAGGACTATTTTACTAAATTAACAAAGTGTAGTGCAAGATCTTTAGTTAAATTTAACAAAGTGTAGTTAAATGAAGTTAGATTTTGTATTAGAATCTAAAGATCTTGCACTACACTTTGTTAATTTAACTAAAGTTTGATCCATTCCTCTTGGATTTAGAGACATTTTACAATGTTGGTTAAATGAAGATAAGTTTTGTAATAAAATTTTGAAATACTGTATTGTTTTCTTTTAAGTTAAGGGATGTTTGGTCCAATCCTTTAGGATTTAGTGATAGTTGGAAGTGTTTGTTAAATGAAGATAAATGTTGTATAACAATCTAGAGATATTCCATCAAAATTTATGGACATTTTACAATGCTTGTTAAATAAAGATAAGTTTTGTAATCGAATTTAGAATGAAGATGAGTTTTGTAATGGAATTCGGTGATCTAGTGATCTAGATATTAAGTTCATGAAAGTTGGACCCATTCCTCCAAGATTTAGGAACATTTTACAGAACTTGTTAAACGAAGATAAGTTTTGTAAAAACAATTGAAGTTTGATGTAATCCTCTCTCAGTTAGGAAAATAAATGAAAATAAGTATTGTAAAAACAATTGAAGTTTGATGTAATCCTCTCTCAGTTAGGAAACATTTTACAATGTTTGTTAGATAAAGATAAACATTGTATTATAATCTAGCGAAATGACACTATACTTTATTCAATTAGCTAAAGTTCGACCCATTCCTACAATTTAGGGATATAGTACTTGTTAAATGAAGACAGGTTTTGTAATATAATTTGGTGATCTAGCATTGTACTCTTTTAAATCAACTCAAGTTTGACCTAGTCCTCCAACACTTAGGGACATTATACAATGTTTGTTAAATGAATATAAGTTCTGTGTTAGAAATGTGGTCATTTGGCATTGTACTCTATTAAGTCAACTAAATTTGACCTAATCTTGTAGGATTTAGGGACATTTTACAGTTTTGTTAACTTGTTTTTTCCCAGTAACATGGAAATTTGTATTTATAAAAGTTGCACAAAGAGAGTACATAGGATTGTAGAAATTTCAAAATCAAGTCTTGTAGAGTTACAAAATTGGGCTAGAATCGGTATGAGTCTCTTCATATATAGTCCTATGCTTAATTACAATATGTTTAAATGAGTATATTCTGCAAAAAAGGTCTAGTATATAAACATAAAACCACTACATACACTTATGGAGAGTTGGGTGGGTCTTAGCCTTCTGGTTCTGCATTTTTGGAGTCTTGAGGGGAGCTATTTTGTTAGATTCATAATGAAGAAAAGAGCAGAAATATAATGGAAATAATAGAAGCAATCAAGAAACCAAGATGAACGGAGATAACTAAACAATGGCAGAAAAGGCATACTCTATTCATCAATGCTTCTATAAATAATCATGTACATAGATGTACATATATAATACAAAAGACCATAATTGTCATGTAACTGTATAATAGTTAGGTTAACTTAACTAACCAACTAACTTATGATTAGTGTTTTAACATCCCCCCTTAATCATAAGTTCATTCTTGCCTGAAAAACTGCCACTACTTGGCAATCACATGTGTCAAGCGAATATTTAGAGGGCTGGCTGAAGATGCTCTCTGAAATCTAAAAAAAATAGCAGAAGTTGATGTCTTCTACTAAATTGGTGGTTTAAGGTTGACCACAAACTCATCTGGTGGTTTCAGGATGACCACAAACCAATCTAGTGGTTTCGTGATGACCACAAACCGAATGTCTACCAGAAGCTGATTTCTTCTACTAAATGGCATGGTTTTAAGTTGACCATAAACTAACAAGAGCTCAAGGCTCAAAAATATGAAAATGTAACAAGCAGAACTTCATGTATTCTGCTCAATTGGTGGGTTTAAGCTGACCACAAACCATATCAACAACAATATGTTCAAGAACAAGACTGCATACCAAGAACTAGGTTGCATACTTGATCATCTATTCACAGGCTCTAATTCAAACTTGGAACCTGACTCAAAATCAAACTTGGAACCTGACTCAACTAGATTTCCCCCCTGTCAGGGACAAATGGTTCCAATTCCCTTGACCGCCATTCGCAAGTATGGCCAAGAAGAGATCCAACACATCAAATTGTCTTCCGGCGAAGTCTGAAGAATCGATCTTCAACTCAGAAGACTACATCAAATGGGCCCCGATCATACCCTAAATCATCAAATCTTGAAAAACATTCATGTCCATCAAATGTAGAAATATCTCCAATCAAGTACGACTGTACTTGTGTATAAATTCAGTGATAAGATTTCTCCAATAAATTGGCTTCCAAATGCCAACGCCAATTCCCTAACCATTCAAAATGAAGTTGTTTCCGCTTGTTCTTTTGGCACCTTACTGAGGGGTGATTTGTCTTCCCACCAAGTCTGCATGGGTGAAGATCAAAACATTTTGACTTATCATGGCCAAACCGATGATAGTGTTTGCATTGTATGGATTCTTTATCTAACTTATTATCATGATCTGGAATAACAACAACATCAACAACAATATCCTGTACTTGTTCCTTACCAATATCCTCAAGCTCTATCATCTTATCATCATTCAAAAAACCTCCACTCACAAAGCAAACAGGTTCACTATAATGAGGAATATGAAAAAGGTTGTTAGCATCATTTTCATATCCTAGTCCATATTGATTTCATTTAAATCGTAATTCTTCCCATGGTCGAACAATACATGTATCTGCAACTTTTTTTGAAATAGGGACTTCATCTAACCGATCTTCATGTTTATGACTTTCATTACTAGTCAACTGAGCGTCTTCATTCTCATCCTTGATGTCATTAAAATCACATTGTTGGTGTCGAAGCAAACTTAACTCATCAGACAACAACTTGTTTTGATGTTTGAACATATCAATCTTCTTGTGCGTTACTAGTAAACAAGTAATCACTGTGCTGAGGGTGCACTTGTTTATTGCAATTGTAGATTCCGTAGTTGAGTTAATTAATGTGCACAATATTGTAAATATTTCTTCAATTCTTTCCATTTGTTTGTATGTTGATGCCACAAAGTTCAATTCTGTATCTTGTTGTGCATGCAAAGAGCAATCGTTCCTTGTATGAATGCTGCTAAAAAACTATAGGATCTGTATCCTGTTGTGCATGCCAAGAGTAATTTTTCGTTGAATGCTGCCAAAAACTATAGGACTTAGACGCATACAAAGATCCTAAGATAAACCCCCTTATTCAATTTCGAGTTAGTTGAACCCTTTTTTTTTTTTACAACTACCTTATAACTCCATTACAAAAATCATATCGACAAAGTCTCTTAACAATAGTTCTTATAACTCCTCTACAAAAAAAAACCCTTATAACTTCATATACATTTAATTATAATGAAAATATATCCTCCATATAAATTTTCACTCTTCCTATCCTTTATACTTCATATAGTAAATTTTTTCTAAATCCTCTCACACCAAGCCTTTTAAATTTACGTTTTGTAAAAAGTGATATTTAAAAATTGAAATTACTCTATTCCAAAAATACCAAAAGATTTGCACATTTTCCACTACTTACTCAATAATGAAATCGCATGCACATGTAGTGAGGTGGTTCTCTACTCTCCAAACTACAATTAAATCTCCAAATTGCAAGTAGCTTCTCCCATTATTGGCCAGATCGAAACCACATGATCTTTATTCATGCCAAAAATCCTTCTTGACTTCATTGTGGGTTTAACTCTCCACAACATAACCAGCATAATATCAAAAATAAATCACACGTAATTTTTGAAAATTCAAAAATAAAACTTCACTCCTCTTTAATTAAAAGAATGCAGAAACGAAAATCTCATGTGCTCTTTAAAATGTTCAATGGTGCAACTCCGAGGTCACGGGTTCGAAACTTGAAAGTCATGCAAGCCGCACAATGTGTAGGCCTCTTCTTCCTCTGGTTCCACAAACCAAAACCAACAAACGATTCGCTTCCTTCACGGGTCACTGCTCTCTTCAGATGAAAACGCTGCTTTCCTTTGGACGAAGATAATTTATGTCCACCGTTCTCATGCGGATTGAATAACATTTGACACGATGGACTGAGATCTTATGGTAAGCATGGACACCAATAACGAACCCAAATCCATGTCTTTCTTCCAATCTCCGAACCGATTAAGAGTTTTAAAATAAAAACTAGACTTTTCAAATCATGCACCAAGCTAGATCAGACATCCACTTGAAAAATCCCTCTTACTCACTGTCATCCCGTTCTCGGATCCTCCCAGTCACTAAAACCGTCGGTTCATCAACCATGGTGCATGGACAACATGGTTCTTTTCCTTGGATACAAGAGGCAATCTTCTGGTAAGGTCGTGTGTCAGCATATTGAAGGGAAACACAAATCGATAAAGCAACTCTTCCTTTCACATGCTCCAAGATGCAATGTTCAATGAGTTGCTGGATTAATATTGTTCATGGCTCCACTTCCACAAACTTCCTTTATGCACAGAACTTAGATTCCAAACGAAACCCTCGGCTAGCAGTTGGACAGCTAATCCCTTCAACAGTTCTTTCTCATAAATTATGCAAACTAATCCCTCAATGACTCTCTTTCTCCAACATGTTTTTATGGGCTGAACTACTTCAACTCCAAGAAATCTCCCACAAGCTCATAGGTATCATAAACCTTGCTCTGATACCACTGTTAGATTCATAATGTAGAAAAGAGCAGAAATATAATGGAAATAATAGAAGCAATCAAGAAACCATGATGAACGGAGATAACTAAACAATGGCAGAAAAGGCATACTCTATTCATCAATGCTTCTGTAAATAATCATGTACATAGATGTACATATATCATACAAAAGACCATAACTGTCATGTAACTGTATAACAGTTAGGTTAACTTAACTAACCAACTAACTTATGATTAGTGTTTTAAAACATTTAAGTCTAGAAGTTACCAAAATTGACTTAGAGGGGGAGGCAGAACTGGGTTGAAGCTCGAGTTTCTCAATTTGCGCCATGAGTGCTTTGCACTTGTCCTGCATTTGTTGATGATTTTGACGATGTTGAATTGTGATTTCCATAATGGGGAGGACTTGATATGAGAGTCCCCTGTGTTGGATCTACAACAATTGGACCATGGTGACCAATTCTTTATGATCCTCCACCATAATTTCCTTGTTTGTCCTTGAACCGGGTTGATTTCCTCTATTCATTTCAGTAGACGCTGGGTGTTGCTTGGTTGTAAAAGACTTAACTGAATTGGAGCTAGTTGAGGTCCAAGATTGTTGTCAGGAAGTGGAGAATCTAAATGTGCAGAAGACAAGAGAAGCAATGGTGTATACGTGATTAATGGGTTCGTGCCATGAAGGGTGATGAGGATTTCCACTTTTATCCATGATGGGTCAACAGCGATGACACAAGCTGAAGAGATAAATCCACGATGAACCAATATCTTCATATGTGTAAGCTTAGGGTGCTGCGTACGAGAGTGATGAATATCTAGGAGGGTTTAAGGAAGACATGATTGTCTAGGTACAAAAAAGAGTAGAGGGAACGTGTGCATATATTTGGAGGTGTGGATCGCATGAGAATGAAGGAAAAGAATGGAAGGGAGAAGGATAGAAGGCATGTGAAAGGAGAAGAGGACGGGATGTTGTGTGCCAGGAAGGTCGATAGGACAATGGAGAGGATGGGAAACAAGATTGAGGAGGACAAGTGGGTCAATAGATCATTAATTCATGAGGAGGTGGTGGATAGACGGCCCCACCCCAAGAGAAATTAAAAACCAAATGACATAAAACCAAATTCATGGAATGTGATGGCGTGATACTTTTGCATTGAGAATCAACATTCCAAAAATTTCACTGATATCCAGGTTTGCTTGCAATTTTGCATCCTTATTATTGTGTCTGAGCACATGGAAAGGGTTGATACTTGAAAAGGCTTGGATCTCTAACTGTATCCACTGAAATATTGTGATGTGTTCTCATTCTGATGTGAAATATTTTTTTTAAGGTGACCATTAGAGGGACGTGTTCTCATTTTGATGTGAACGATTGTTTTAAGGTGACCATTAGAGGGATGTGTTTTCATTTTGATGTGAAATATTGTTTCAAGGTGACCATTAGAGGGATGTGTTCACATTCTGACATAATTGATAGTTGATTTGGATTCACCATCTATAGTTATAGATTGTATGCCTTGAGCCTTGGCCAAACAGAGACCATGAAGAAGAGCATAGGATTTGGCCTAATTATTTGTAGTGCGTCTTATATTCTAGAAGAAAGAGAGCTCCTTTTTTCTTCATGGATGAAAGATAACCCCACTTGCTCCTGCCACTCCGGTACAATTTTGTTAACTTAATATGAGTTCCATATAAGAATCTAGTAATTTATTGCAAACTCTATTAAGTCAACTAAAATTTGAACTAATCCTCTAGGATTTAGTGACATTTATAATATTCGTTAAATGAAGATAAGTTTTGTATTAGAATATAGTGATTTGGCACTATACTTTGTTAATTCAACTAAAGTTTAACCCAATCTTCCTAGATTTGAGGATATTTTATAGCACTTCTTAGATGAAGATAAGTTCTATTATTAGATTTGGTGATATAGCACTCTATTATGTTAAGTCAACCAAAGTTTGATGCAATCCTCTAGGATTTCGAGAGATTTTATTATTTTTGTTAATAGAAGAGAGGTTATATATTGTAATGTAGTGCTTTGACACTGTACTTTGTTTATACTAAAATTTGATCCAATCCTTCAAGTTTTTAGGGACATATTACAACTATGTTGCACAAATTTTTGGACAATGATAACGAAAAGATCAAGCACACCTACATGCAGCTTGAGGGAAATGCATACAATTGATACATGTGGTGGAATAAGTCATCTTATTCATTTAGTTAGGATACATTCAATATCACATAGGAAGACTTTTTTGCTGAACTTACCAAACTACAATAAAAGGGAAATGTGAATGAATTTACATTTGATTGTGAAGCATTGGCTACACGAGTACCTTATGCACAAAAATACTAATTTGATCTTATGTAACAAGACTAAATCCACACATCGATAATGAATTATAAATGTATGATATTACATCCATGGAAAAGGCTAGACGTAATCCAAAAGTTGTGGAAGCTAAATTCGAAAGACCAACATTACAAATATTTGACATGGTTTATTCAGGATGGAAGGAAGTTAAATGTAAATGTTGTGGAGATAAGTGGTCACCCAAACAAAAATGAAACAATAAAAAATCATATAGATTTGAAGTTGAAAAAGAATGAGACAACTCTAGTAACAACTTTGATGAAGAAGGAAAAATGGAAGAAACAAATTGTTGTAGATGCGATAAGAATTGGGTTCTTGGTCCAAATGTGCATTCAATCACTTATATCAATGAAAAATTATACATGGAAAGGAAGTAGGGGATTCTAATGATGAAGACATGTTAGAATCTGATGAGGATGAAAATTCATGAAGATGTCATTAGCAACAATTAGGTGCACTAGGGAGACTTGTACGAAAGAAGGATCAAAAGGTTGTAATGAAGTTGTAGGCCAAAAGGAAGAAGTGAAACCAACTCTAGTAAGGTATACACCATCTCATCTAAGGCACATGGGTAAAAATCACATCATTTAGAAAAAAAACCCACGATGTGACTAGAATTAATTACAGGAAAAATGGAACCAAGGACATTAAAACTTAACGGAAACATGAAGAATAAAAATGCCACTATCCTCATAGACTATGGAAGTACACACAATTTCATAGATATCAATATGGAAAAATAACTAAAAATTTTCGTATACCCTATGAAGGATATTCTTATGAAGGTTGTTGATGGTCAACAATTCAAAGGAATAGGAAGGTGACATAAAGTTGTTGTACATATACAAATCTTGGAACTACAAACTAGATGTTGTGCTTTATCACTTAGTGGGATGGGCATAGTGTTAGGAGCAGAATGATTGATTCCACAAGGAATATATGCCACAAACCTCCAAGAGAAATTTATGGAATCCAAATGGAAAGGGAAGAACTAGAAATTATATGGGTTAGGAAGCCCTCATAATTCACTAAAACAATTAATGAATCTCACACTTTCGATACAAATAAACCTCACAAATATTCAACAACAAGTTTGAAATCAAGATGACTCTCCGCAATGAAAGATGAAATCATCTAGAATTTCTTTAAGAACAAATCATTTTTAAAGGGTAAGGGGAATGTTATGTACATATGATCCATATTTTATGAGAATAATAGAATGAATACAGATAATTATCAAAATATGCTTAACAAAGAATAACAAATATACAATAAAACTAGTTTCTATTCAATAAGGAAATAAGTTGAAACTGGAAAATGTAGCGGAAAACAAGCTTGATAGAATGGTGGCAGCTTATCTCTGAGAAGATATGTGACAGCTGCGCTCATTCACCAGAAGATGATTACAATGAGGATCTCAAGGCCCTTTTATAATAAACAAGAATGTCAAAAACCCTAGACATCTAAAAACCTAACCCTAGGAGATGAAGCACCAAAAGTCATGTGGGCCCCATTTGGGTAAGTTAGTACATCAACTTCCTGGGGTCCCAACTTTTGCATACGATCTTCATTTTAGGTGCACGATATCCCATTGGAAGTCAGGGACCCGAAAACTAGAAAAAAATTGTTGAACTGGAAAACTGCGAAAATGAGCCAGTTGGAATAGGTGGGAGGCCACCAACATCCATCCCCTTCCCCCTTAGGAAGAAATTGTCTCCATTGCGTTGAATTTTCCCATCAGATGAGGAAATTTCTGTTGAATTTTGCCCCGGGTGAGCCACTTTCTTTAGTGTAGGAGCTGATATACTTGTTGACTTCCTATAGAAGTTTAGGCCAAAAAAAATGTGTCTGCAACATTACCACTGTCTTTTCAACTTTGAAGTGTCCTACCACCTGAATGTAGTGGGATTCCCATATCATCTTCGCTCACTTGCTTAGTGGAATGCAGATATGGCCCAGAAGACACAACAACCCATTGTGAAGATGGAAATTAACGACAATTACATTTGCGCCCAACATTTGGTAGGTGGTGGTGAAGTCCAGGTATGTCTCATAGAGTTGGGGCCATCCAGAGGTCTCATGGCCACAAGACTCTATCACCGTGGTGAGTGTCATGACTAGCGGTTTGTTGAGGCAATCAACTACGCGATTTGTGCTTCTTGTTTTATACTTGATGTTGAGGTGGAATTGTTGCAAGTATGTGGACCACTTCTGATGGCGGTCATTCTTCAATTTTCCTTGTGTCTTCATGAATTGCAATGGCTTATGATCAGTGTGGATGATTTTCTCCTTCCCAAGAATGTAATCTCTCCATTAGCGACATGCTTGCACAATGGAGTACATTTCTTTGTTGTAAGTAGGGTACTTACATACAACATCTGATAGTGTCTCACTATGATAGGCTATGAGGTGTTCGTGATGAGTGAGAACGACACCCACAACATAGTATGAAGCATCTATCTCAATCTCAAAGGGTTGTTGTAAGTCCGGTAGTGAAAGTAGTAGGGCTGAGCATAAGCGTTGCTTCAAATCATCGAATGCTTGTTGTTGGGACTGATCCCACACAAATTTATCCTTACCACCACCCCTGGTTACTTGGATGAGGGACCATGTAATATGGAAGAATCCCAACATGAACCTGAGGTAGAAATTGGCAAGGCCCAAGAAGCTCCGAAGCTCAGTGAGTGTTGTTGGGGCTGGCTAGTCATAGATGACTTGGATCTTGGATGGATCCACATGTACACCATGTTGATCAATAACGTAGCCCAGGTAATGGACCTTGTCCATGCCGAAGGAGCATTTTTCCAAGTTGGTGTATAAGGTATAACTTGTGATGTCGCAGGGTGTGCACGACCTGCTGAATATGTTGCAAGTGTTCTTCCCAAGTCTTGTTGTAAATGAGAATGTCAACCAGATACACCACTACAAAAGTATTGGTGAATGGTCACAGAATATTGTCCATCATCCTCATGAAAGTGGCTGGAGCATTTGTCAAGCCAAAGGTCATGACCAACCATTCAAAAGCAGTGTTCCATACATCTGTGTGTTCTATCGGGACCTAGTGGTAACTAGACTTCAGATTAATCTTACTAAAGTATTTGGCCCCCGTGAGTTGATCAAGGAGGTCGTCAATTCAGGGAATTAGGTACCAGTTTCTGAATATGATTTTATTCAGGGCCTGGTAATCAATGCAGAGTCGCTAGGTTCCATCTTTCTTCACCAGCACGATTGGGCTCCCGCAAGGTGATGAGATGGGATGGATGTGCTCCTTGTGGAGTAGTTCTTGGATCTTCCGCTTGATCTCCTCATTTTCTAACAGAGAGCGGTGATATCTTGGTCCATTAGGAAGTAGTGCATCGGGGGTCAAATCGATGGGGTGCTTGACCTGACAGTGCAGAGGTACCCTGGTAGGTGAAGAGAAGATATCTGATTATGCTTCCATGAACTTATCCACTTGCTTATGCTATGTGGAGAGATTGACCATGGAGACCTTGGATGTGGCTATGATATTTTGCTCATTTTGAGAGCGAATCACGAAGAAGAAAAACTTTCCCGTCTGAGAGATTACCTTCCTGCAATGCTTAGCAGAGATCAAGGAAATAACACTAGGTGGGATTGCCTCTGGTATCATGTACAATTTCTTGTTCAAAGTAATAATAACACTACGAGGCCTAGACTCATATACAACATGGATTTTCCATAAATATGGTTGGCCCAAAAGAACATTACAAAATCCGAGAGTGGAAACATCACACAATACCTCATCTTTGAAGTGATTTATGTCGTATGATAGGCGACATTGTTGGCTGACGCAGATGTTGCTTCCTTAGCCAGCCATCCGATGGTGTAGGGCTTTGGGTACAATGTTGTTGGCAGGGAAAGTCACTTGACAACCTTTGCTGAGATGAGGTTCTTCTAGCTACTTTTATGAACAATGAAGTGCAACAAGGTACCCTTCACCAACTTCTGTGAATGAAAAAGGTGCTCTCCTTCCTCTGGCTCATTTGGTTCACCGGGTTGGAGCTTGGTGGTAGCAACAGTAACACTAGGTTCTTCATCAATGATCCATCTCCCCCTTTTTGGTTCTAACTCAGAGTCAGATACCACATTTGATTCATAGGCTTTCACCTCATCCACCAACGAATGATTTGAGCAGCAATCAACAGTGTTATGCCTGGGGCTCTTATGGAAGTCGTACCACTGCCCGATATCTTTCTTTGTCTTTCTGGTGTTCTTATTTGCCTACGACCTAGACTAGTTGTCTTGATGTGGCTTTTATTTGCTCTGTCATTTGTTCTGCGGGTTGGGTCCACCCTTTCCTGGCTTTTTCTATGAGGGGTTCCCAAGCCCAAATTTTTGTGTATTTTGTTTGAGCTTCTTCTCGATTTTGACAACATATCTATAGGTCGCGCCCATGGATGAGATGTCCAGAAATTCCATTTCAGCCTGGATGTATCTATGCATATCGTCGTGATACATGAGCACCAGATGTTGCTCATAATATTTGATAACCATATTGGTGCGCAAGATATGGAAGATATTTGTGAACTCAAGCACTGCTTGGTCTCTTTCGTGCCGCAATGTGGTCCATTTTGTATACAGGTCGCCATAGCTTACAACATGGTAGTATTGTTCCTTAATATCATCCCTGAAGGATACCCGGGTGACAACGACTGTAAATAATGAGGTTTCCTCTATTTCCTTATGCTCACAGAAAGTTTTCCACCAATCTTTGACATGGGGAATGACTTTGAGGAACACAAAATTAATCTTTTATCTATTTGAGAAGTTATGGACAAAGAAATACCCTTCTAGTAGATTCAACCATTTGTTTACAACATATGCATCTATATGACCTTCAAATATAGGAATATTGAAGTTTATTTGTACCTTTAAGGGGGAAACACCTCCATTTGAGGAAGATGTGTCGCCTGTTGGTAGCCGCCAAAGGATTTGTGCAAAACTATCCATCATCTCATTCTTCTGTTGTGTGAGGGATTCCTCGAGCAACATTTTGAAGGGATATCCTGTCCTGTCATCTTTATTTTCACCCTCTAGGATAGGTTGCTTGGGCATGCAAGATATTTGTCCTCAAGATAAACAAGCTTGAGACCTAATTCTTTGTACCCTAACCTCGTTGGGGACATGCATTAAGAATGACAAGGAGAAGACCATTCTGATACCACTGATCCATATTTTATGAGAATAATGAAATGAATACAGATTATTATCAAAATATGTTGAACACAAAATAATAGATATACAGTAAAATTGATTTCCATTCAATAAGGAAATAAGCTGAAATTGTAAAATGTAGCAGAAAACAAGCTTGCTAGAATGGTGGCGACTTATCTCTGAGAAGAGATGTGACGACTGTGCTCATTCACCAGAAGATGATTATAGTGAGGCTATCAAGGTCTTTTTACAATAAAAATGAATGTCAAAAACCTTAGACATCCAAAAACCTAACCCTAGGAGATGAAGCGCCAAAAGTCGCGTGGGCCCCATTTTGGTAAGTTAGTACATCAACTTCCCGGGGACGTAACTTTTGCATACGATCTTCATTTTATTCGCATGATAGCCCATTGGAAAGGTCTATCCGAGGAATACACATGTTTACTATGGAAAATTATCCATATGTTGATTGTGGTGAGCCCTAAAAACATTGTTTAGGGCCTTAAAACGACCTTGGAAGTCAGGGACCCAAAAACTAGGAAAAAAATGACGAACTGGAAAACTACCAAAATGAGCTAGTTGAAATAGGTGGGAGGCCACCAACATCCATCTGGATCAACATATATTAATAATATATGAAAGAAACAAAATAATAAATAAATAAAGTAACAAAAGATAAATACATAAGTAAATGACTTAATAGTCGTAGCCCCTCATGAAAATTCACCAAGGTACCCCTTGGGATTATTTACGTGGGGCCTTCTCATTGTAAAAATAATCTCATATTTTTCATTCATATTGTCCTTTACTATGAAATTCCTTGTTTTCAACAAGATTTCAACATGCATACTTTGTTTTGCAAGCAAAATTGACAAATGGAAAGAAAATTTATAGTTTAAACAAGAATGTAAATAATGTTATTGAAAATGAAATTATTTTTCCTATTTAGCTATAGCTATAAATCACCACGCCCTTCAATCACATGAATCCCACCACTACTTAAAGTAAATGTTTTTGATCTGGACTTACCTTCCACAAAGATTCGATCTAATTATCCCCTCACATAAAAAAAAATCGGTTACTAATTCAGTTTGGTCGATTATTCATCCCAATACATATTTTATTTTTTCAATCAATCATTCACTCAATCCCAATCTAAATTCAAATAATTAGTATGGAATTTGAATTTTAAGTATGCCAAAAATAATGTCTATCCCCTCCAAGAAATTGTTGGGTATGTGTTATATTCTTTGCATGACCAGATCTAGTGTTTATGTTGTGTCAGACATGTGGGGGTGTCAGGAAATGAAATATAATTTCACAGTAATCCTAGCATAAGAGAAGAATAATTTAATCAAGAACGTAAATGAAACAAGAAATCACACAGTACACCGAGATTTTACCCTGGAACCCTTAACTGGGAGAACCAACATTCCTTTGAATGTTCTTCTCTCTTGTTGTCTTATTCAATATGAATAAAAGGTTACATGTCTAACCTTGGTCCACATTGTTGTAACAAATATTGAAATTTTAGCTTTCGGTCACTTAGGAGAATGAATGGAAGCATTGGTAGTGGACCGACCGCATACACCGAGTATTAAGCCACATGGAGAAAGAGCTCAAGAGTCCGGGTTTTTCTTTGTCAGGGATTTGGCCGACATGGATATCTTAATAACTACAGCCCAGATCCCCAAATTTACTAAAGTATTAAAGGAGAAGCCGGGTCAAATAAAGATTAAGAAAGATTAATGTTAATAAATCTCATCGCAATTTCACGATTCAGGATTTCTCGCGTCAAGTATTATCGAAGTCCTGACACTTAAATCCACGAAAGGTTAAATATTAATTGCTAATTGTGATTAATTAAGAGATTAAAACAAATGATTATTGTCTAATTAATCCCATCGCGATTTCATGACTCATGATTCCTTGCATGTCATAACTCTTGAGGACATGATATCCGAAACCCAAAGGCCTGAAAGAGTGCAATGTAAAAGCCGAAATCTATTTCAGGGATTTGTCCATTGGGGATTTGGCCGATGTGAATATTTTAATAACCACTGCTTTGTTTCCCTGAATCCTAAAAACCCGAAATTGGGAATCCCGTCAGATGCAAAACGACTTTAGAAGAACACAATTTTCTCAGCCGTGGAGAGGCCTTTTTTCGCGTTCGAATAGTCGATCAACATCTACAACTCCTAATATGTCCATTGGTGTCTTCAGAATTTAATTTTGATCTTGGTAAGGTAGTCAAAATCCCCCCGCAAAATGAGGTCCGTTTTCAGAAATATGGCGTTTTAACTGTGCTGAGTCATCATTTTCAAATGAGGATTCTAAGCGATTGGAGTATCATTTTGAGAAACAATTGGAGGATTTTGTGCCTAAAACATCAGAGATCATTAGCCTCTTTCAGTTTTCCTACAAGTATCACACATTGGGAGAATCAAATCCATCTACAAGCCTGTATTTTCGGATTTCATATTTTCCTGTTTCGACACATGTTTGTTAAATGCAGATTTGGGAAAAATGAAAAGGGGTGTCAGGGAACTGAGAGAGGTTTTTGCTCAGAATAAATAGATGCAAAAAATCCTCTTTAATTTTATACACAAATGTCGCTATTTGAGAGATACAGAGCCATAACCGCAACCCTAGTTTTCGACAGTTTGGCCCATTTTCTATGGCAAAAAGTTTCAAGAATTAGTTGTAACTGTTGTTATCTTTTAGATTAGAGAGGATTTCGACCTCAATAGATATATGAGGCATATTTTTAAAAGGACAAGGGAGAGGATTAGTACTCTTGGGCTGTAGCACTCATTTTCATGTTTAATAAAAGAGTGCAGAGCATTTTCGATCTATATCAGAGATTCTTGTGATTTTGTTTGCAGATAATGACTTATTGCTTCATTTTCACATCATTTCACTTGGTTTTATTTCCATTTTATTCCCAATTCGTAACTGTGTTTGTAATGGAATTCATCTGTTTGTTAGATGCTCTGTTGTTGGACAGGTTATAGGTTGTTTCTTGTAGAGATATGAAGGTTCAAAATTCATCCTTGCTAGATGCTCTATCCCAACTATCTCTTTCCACTGATTTGTGCTTGGAATTCACTCATTGCTAAGTGCTCCTTGCATTTTGATATGTTTTCTCTTTATTCTGCTACCATACTTTTTATAAATCCTTCCCTCTATAATCCGCTTCTATCTCGCCTCTTCTCCATGGATTTCCATTGACGAAACACTCTTATTACTTTCTTGATCATTTGACTCCATCCCCAATGGATTACTTTCCGGTCCAACCCATCAACCCAAAAAACCCAAAACTTTCTATTACACATAGATCTACCCATTGTTAAGCTTATTGAATATCCTATTGTGACATGTTTTTGAGAGATCCCTCTCGGGTTGGAAAGGGCAGTTTCCAATCAAAAGTGGTTCGAGGCTATCTCGGAATTTTTCTTGCATGCAACCCAAGTCAAGTTCGAGTGACAAAATTTATTTCATTTAAAATGTGCTAAGTCTTGGCTCTATTACAGCCTTGAACCAACTCTTGCGACAACATTTTCTGGCACTGTTTCCGGGGAAGGAGGAAAGAAGTTATCTTCTCTGGGATATGACAAAAAGTTTAGATCTATTTCTTGATGGTGAACAAGGGATAAGCATTCAATTGGCTATGATCATTCACCTGGTGAATCCTTAGTTTGAAGACTCTACATGATTCATTGGCAACTCCATTGGTCTCAAAATGTCAGATTCATTCGACGCTCAGATTGCTGCAAGGTTTGCGCCTGTGGACTTTGCAAATGTTTATGGTTTCCCAAACACTGTTCCAGACATTAAAGTTTGGGAAGATGTCCTTCCTAAATTTGGAGAATATGCGGATGAAAATCCCGCCCAACACTTGTTTGAATTCCACAAGATCATGGATGAATTAAATATACATCATGAAGATTTCCTCATGAAACTGTTTATGTTTTCGTTGGAAAGAGATGCTAGACTCTGGTATAAATCTTTACCTCATTCCAGTATTCCTTCATTGAAATATTTTCACATACTTTTTCATTAGCATTGTAAAAGAATCTATTCAGTTGAAATACTTTTTGAAGATTGCTGTAATATAAAATTCATAAGAAAAATAAATCAAACACATCTTCTTGAAGAGGAGGAAGGAATATCAGAAATTTCTCAAGTCGATGAAGATAATCAGTATGAAGAAGAGTTGGCTGATAAAAAAGTAGGATATGATATATCTTATGATCACATTCAAGAAGAAGATATTTAGTATCATGGTCAACATGTATAAGAGAAAGAAAACAATAGTTTCTTGCTCCAGAAATTGCATAGACCACCTCCTCCTTTAACAAAAGAAGAGATAGATCTGCTCTTGAACAATCATGTTGCAACCCCTATTTACATAGATCTACAACATTCACATAGCCCTGAACATGTGAGTGAAACTTCTTCTATTATTGAAAATGAAAATCTAAGTTTAAATCATGACAACCATGTAACTTTAGAGGAAGTTAGTAAACCAATTTATGATGATGATTTCTGGCCAGAGGATCATCTTGTAGACATTGTTTTGTTTCATGAAGAAGATAGAGTTGTCATGTTTAATAACCTTGAAGAATGTTTGTTGTTCGAAGATGCTTTAGACTATGATTTGGAGGAGTGTGGATCTGACATAGATAGCTTCACAGTTGATATTCCTAGCATTTGTTCGACTGATGACACTCTCGAGTTATCTGATGAACCTGTTTATGATGAATATCCAGAAGAATAAGAAGAGCAGATTTATTTTTCATCACACAAGAAAATTTACAATAGTCCTCCTTTGTTTGATGAATGTGACGAAAGTGTTTCTGAAGATGTTGAGCAGCAGTTCAACAGGAAAGCAATCAACAACATCATGAAAGAGATCAACCTATGTATGACAGCTACCAAGAAGATCTTTGGATAATAGGTGAAGGACATAAGGAGGGGTTACTGAAACAATTAATGTCTCCTCCCTGTTTAGCATCCATTGAGCAATAGACCAGTAAGTTTCAATGCGACATTTTTGCACCAGTGGAAGAAAAAATCAGCAGTGGACAAAGTGCACAAAAATATTTCAGACAACTTGCTCAACAGGACGAAGTATGGATTAATTGTGAAAGTGGTATATCTCTTCCCTTCTGCGATCTAGTAGTAGTTTATATGGAGTCAAAATGGGGGACTGAATTTTTTATTTCCAACTTCTTGAAGTCTAAATTTCAAAACTGTAAGTACCTGCTCCCAGGGCATGTTTTGAAATTTGTAGCTGCTCCTATCATCCTTTTTCTCAAAGATGGAAGTATAATTAAGTTTGTTAGTCGGATACTCACTTGGTTGATTTGGAAGTTTTCCTATACTTGAACAAAGTAGTGATATCGGTTAGAGTAGGTGATGTATATAAATAAGCTTGACTTTGAGTACTAAAGTACAACAATGGTTTTCAGTATGTTTCCAATTTACTTTGGAATCCAATATGGTTTTGTTTAAAGCATTACTACTCCATAGTGCAATGAATGCATAAGCGGTTTTTTGTTTTGGAAAGGTGCAAGTAAAGAGACAAAGTTCAAAGTTTGATAAGGATGATTTCAGTTCCCCCAATGGATGAAGGCACATGGTCTATTGTTCTTGGCGCTTTGCAGGAAAGTGCCATCCCTAGATGGATCCTCTGTTGTAACAAATATTGAAATTTTGTCTTTTGGTCACTTAGGAGAATGAATGGAAGCATTGGCAGTGGAACGACCGCATACACCGAGCATTAAGCCACATGGAGAAATAGCTCATGAGTCCGGGTTTTTCTCCATCATGGATTTGGCCAACATAGATATCTTAATAACTACAACCCCGATCCACGAATTCACTAAAGTATTAAAGGATAAGCCGGGTCAAATAAAGATTAAGAAAGATTAACATTAATAAATATCATCACAATTTTGTGATTCGGGATTTCTTGCATCAAGTATTATCGAAGTCCGGACACTTAAATCCACAAAAGATTAAATATTAATTGCTAATCATGATTAATTAAGAGATTAAAACAAATGATTATCGTCGAATTAATCCCATCGTGATTTCGCGATTCGAGATTCCTTGCATGTCATAAATCTTGAGGACATGATACCCGAAACCCAAAGGCCCGAAAGAGTGCAATGTAAAAGCCGAAATCTATTTTAGGGATTTTTCCATCAGTTATTTGGCCGATGTGAATATTTTAATAACCATTGCTTTGTTTCCCCAAATCTTGAAAACCCGAAATTGGGACTCCAATCATATGCAAAATGACTTTCGAAAAACATAATTTTCTTAGTCGTGGAGAGGCCGTTTTTCACATTTGAATAGTTGTTCAACATCTACAAATCCTAATATGTCCATTGGTGTCTTCAGAATTTCATTTTGAGCTTGGTAAGGCAGTTAAAAGTCCCCCTCAAGATGAGGTTTGTTTTCAGAAATATGGCGTTTTTACTGTGCTGAGTCATCATTTTCAAATGAGGATTCTGAGTGAATGGAGTATCATTTTGAGAAACGGTTGGAGGATTTTGTGCCTAACACATCAGATATCATTAGCCTCTTTCATTTTTCCTACAGGTGTCACAAGTTGGGAGAATCAAATCCATCTCTGATCCCTAATTTTCGGATTTCATATTTTCCTGTTTCGACACATGTTTGTTAAATGCAGATTTGGGAAAAATGAAAAGGGGTCTCAGGGAACTGAGAGAGGTTTTTGCTCAGAATAAATAGATGCACAAAATCCTCTTTCTGTTTATACAAAATTTTTTCTATTCGAGAGATACAGATCAATAACCGCAACCCTAGTTTTCGACAGTTTGGCCCATTTTCTATGGCACAAAGTTTCAAGAATTGGTTGTAGTTGTTGTTATCTTTTAGATTAGAGAGGATTTCGACCTCAATAGATATATGAGGCATATTTGTAAAAAGAGAAGGGAGAGGAGTAGTACTCCTGGGCTGTAGCACTTATTTTCATGTTTAATAAAAGAGTGCAGAGCATTTTCGATCTATATCAGAGATTCTTGTGATTTTGTTTGCAGAGAATGTCTCATTGCTTCATTTTCATAGCATTTCACTTGGTTTTATTTCCATTTTCTTCCCGATTTGTAACTGTGTTTGTAATGGAGTTCATCCATTTGTTAGATGCTTTGTTGCTGGACAGGTTATAGGTTGTTTCTTGTAGAGATATGAAGGTTCATAATTCATCCTAGCTAGATGCTCTGTCCCAACTATCTCTTTCCACCGATTTATGCTTGGAATTAAGTCATTACTAAGTGCTCCTTGAATTTTGATATGTTTTCTCTTTATTCTAGTACCATACTTTTTATAAATCCTTCCCTCTGTAATCAACTTCTATCTCACCTTTACTACATGGATTTCCATTGACGAAACACTCTTATTACTTTCTTGATCATTTGACTCCATGCCCAATGGATTACTTTCCAGTCCAACCCATCAACCCAAAAAACCCAAAAATTTCTGTTACCCACAGACTTGCCCACTGTTAAGCTTATTGAATATCCTATTGTGACATATTTTCGAGAGATCCCTCTCAGGTTGGAAGGGGCAGTTTCCAATCAAAAGTGGTTCGAGGTTATCTCATAATTTACTTGCATGCAACCCAAGTCAAGTTCGAGTGACAAATTTATTTCATTTAAAATGTGCTAAGGCTTGGCTCTATTACAACTTAGAACCAACTCTTGCGACAACACACACCTAATACACAATCGACATCATACCCTCTTTCTTTCACAAGAGCAACCCTGCAGCCAATTCGGCTTACATATGCATGACCAGCAACCTACAACTACACATGCATTAACCTGCATAAGTGGATTACATAATTAACCTTAACGACCTTACAACATGCCTCTGTATACACTTTACAATAGGAAAAAAACATATGTTTTTTTAATTAACTTTAACCCTTATTTGAAAATATGCAGAAGAAAGAAAGCGAGGCTCAACAAGGTCATTCCAATCAAATGAAACCATCTTAGGACTTGGGGGGGTTTGCTTTGCTAGGTATGTGTTATATTATTTGCATGATTAGTAGTGTCATTGCGTTGGGCGCGTAGGGGGGAGAAAGCCCCTCGCGCGGGGGTTGCGCCCCTGAGAATTTTTTTCCCTCGGGAAACGTGTTGCATTTTTGGGTGGTTTTTCAGCACATGGTTTTTTGCTGATGGTTTTCTATTTCCGGTTAAGTAATTATGCTTGTTGACTAATACAAGTCATTGGGTTCAGGTTTTGGATGCCGCTAGCTCATATATGCATATTGTATTGTAAACAATGTATCACTATCTATGAATATAGATTATGCTGGTTTTCCCGGTTTGGGTTTCCAGGGGAAAAATCTCCGTGTAACATTTGTCTTTTCCATTGTATCTTTTTTGTTCTTTTACCAGAAATATGTTTGCAGTAAATATTGTACAAGGTTAAAATCTACATTTGGTATCAGATCTTTGTTGGCTTTAGGGGGATGCCTTTGTGGTCAAGGGTTTGGCTCAGGACTGTGATAATTCTTGTTACAGTGGGAGATCTGTGGTATTGATTTTTCAGGTGAAAAGAAATGGAAAGAAATTCGAAAATGGAGGTTGAGAAGTTTAATGGGAAAATTTTTGAGCTTTGGAATATCAATATGGAAGATCTGTTGGTGGACAGAGATCAGTGGATCACGGTAGATCCAGGTACTGTACCTACAGGAACTTCAGCAGATGACTGAAAAAAGTTGGATGCGAAGAGCACAATCCGACTGTGTCTCTCAGATTTAGTATTACTGAATGTGTCAGAGGAAGTTATAGCCAAGGATTAATGGGATAAGTTGTGTAAGCTGTATTAGTCTAAGTCCCTAGTAAATAAACTATTCCCGAGAAAGAATTTGTATAATATGAGAATGAGAGATGGAGACTCGGTGGCAGAGAATTTGAACGCTTTCAATATTGTGGTAATTTAGTTAGTATCTGTTGAGATTAAAATTTCAGATGAAGATAAGTGTATCAATTTATTGTGTTCTTTACCAGACTCATGGGATAGTATGGTTGTGGCCATAGGTAGTAATACAACTACCTTGAAGTTTAATGAAGTGGTCTCATCCTTGTTGTCGGAGGAGATGAGATGAAAGAATATGGAAGGACAGAGCACATAAACATTATTTGCAAGAGGGATCTCCCAGGAAAGAAATAGATCTAAGTTCTCAAGTGGGAGATCTAAGTCTAAGGGTAGATATAAATCTCCCGAAAATTTTGTAAAGGTATGTTGGAGATGTGAAAAAGAAGGGAACTACAAGAAGCAGTGTACATCCAAAGTTGAGAAAAGGAAGGGATTTGAAGAATCTCCTTCTACAGAAGAAAAGACCTCCAAGGAAGAAAGAGAGGATGTGTACTTGCCTTCTTCAAGCACACATGTAGATCATGAGGCATGGTTGGATGAATCAAGGGCATCCTTTCATATGACTCCCCACAGGGAGTGGTTCTGTGAATATGAAAGGTATGATGGAGGTAATGTTTTCTTAGGTGATGATTTGACAACTAGAATCATAGGACGAGGAAAATTCAAGTTGAGGCTCATAGATGGAAGGATTAAAACACTGTCTAGTGTTCTGCACATCCCAGGTTTGGCCATAAATTTGATTTGTGTAAGAAAAATGGACCATGCAGGGGTAAAAACAATATTTGAAAAGGAAACCTGCAGGATCGTTTGAGGAGAAATGGTGTTGTTGAAAGGAGTTCATTTTGGAACTTTGTATAATCTGCAAGGAATAACTATTAGTGATGGGTGTAATAGTTTCTTTGTTCCTGATATTGGAGTTGAAGAAGAAAGAACTCCTACAATCTCTGGAGAAAAGGTTATGCTGTGGCATCAAATACTGGGGCATATCAGAGAGAAGGGTCTTTGACTACTACATGGTAAAGGTATGGTTGAAGGCATGTCTAAATTATCTCTGGATTTTGATTTCTGTGAAAATTGTGTATATGGGAAGAAAAATCGGGTAATATTCCCTTTTGGTGCAACAAGGGCAAAAGGAATTTTACAACTAGTTCATAGTGATTTTTTTGGACCTATGTCCGTCCCATCATTGGGAAAATATTTTTACTATGTCTCATTTATAGATGACTTCTCGAGGAATACTTGGATATATTTCCTCAGGAAGAAATTTGAAGTCTTTGACAGTTTTAAAGAGTTTAAGGCTCTTGTTGAGAATCAAATAGAGAAAAGAATTAAGGTGCCGAGGACAGATAATGGTGGAGAGTTCCATGGGAATGAATTTGAAGAATTCTATAAGAAGTGTGGTATATCAAGGAAGAAGACTACTCCATATACACCTTAGCAGAATGGAGTTGCAGAAAGAATGAACAGGACATTGATGGAAAAAGTAAGGTGCATGCTCAGTGGAGTCAGGTTAGGGAAAGAATTATGGGCAGAGGCAGTGGGTACTGCATGTTACCTGGTCAACAGATCACCCTCATTAGTGCTGGATGAAAAGACTCCACAAGAGGTATGGACTGGTAAGAAACCTTCTCTCACACATCTCAAGGTATTTGGTTGTGATGCATATGTTCATGTTCCAAAGGAAAACATGAGTTAGCTAGATAAGAAGGCTGGAAAGTGTATCTTTATTGGACATAAAGATGGTGTCAAAGGTTATAAGATTTGGAACCCAGAAAGTAAGAAGGTAGTGTATAGTTGAGATGTGGTATTTAGAGAAATGAAGGATGTTGTTAAACATGAAGTCTTACCAAGTAAGGAAGAACTAGATAAAATAGAGTTTGATTTAAAGGATGATGAGTCAGACTCTACAGAAGAACAAGAATTAGAAGAAGAAGATTCTCATACTCCAGTATTGAGGAGATCGGTTCAAGGAAGAAGGCTACCAGAAAGGTATACTCCATCTGATTTTCGTTCAAATTTTTCTTTGTCTATTACTGATGATGATCCTAAAACTGTCAGGGAGGTAGTGGATTTAGAGGATGGAAATCTCTGGAAAATGGCCATGGATGAAGAAATGGAATCTTTGAATAAGAATGAGGCTTGGGATCTAGTGGATTTTCCTACTGGAAGAAATATTATTGGCAACAAATGGGTATTTAAAAAGAATCTCAATGCATAAGGAAAAGTTGAGAAATACAAAGCTTGGTTAGTAGCAAAGGTTTATTCCTAGGTTGAGGGAATTGATTTTGGTGAGATTTTTTCTCATGTTGCCAAGTTAAACTCCATAAGATTTTCGTTATATGTTGCTATTTCATTTGATTTTGAATATTTGATTTTGAAGTAGAACAGATGGATGTGAAGAAAACATTCCTACATGGGGATCTGGAAGAAGAAATCTATATGAAGCAACTAGAAGGTTATGCTGTGAAGAGAAAGAAGTAGTTGGTATGCAAGCTGAAAAAGTCCCTGTATGGTTTAAAACACTCACCAAGGATGTGGTATCAAAAATTTGATACTTATATGCTGGGACTTGGCTTCACGAGAAGCAAAGAGGATCAATGTGTGTATTTTAAATTAATTGGTGATCATTTGATTTATTTGGTCTTGTATGTGGATGACATGTTGCTGATAGGAAACAACAAGGAGATTATCCAGGATGTGAAAACTCAGTTGTCCTCTAAATTTGACATGAAGGATATTGGTGCTTCAAATTTCATTTTGGGCATGGAAATTAAAAGAGATCAAGAAAAGAGGAAACTCTGATTAAATAAGAGAAAATGTGCTGATACAATATTGCAGAGGTTTAATATGCAGGAATGTAAGCCGATCAAGGTTCCTATACCTATTGGTGTAAAGTTATCTATGGATGAGTGTCCCAAGAAATAGGAAGATGAGGAGGACATGTCTCATGTTCCATATGCGAGTGCAGTTGGAAGTTTGATATATGCAATGGTTTGTACTAGACTGGACATTGCACATGCAGTGGGATTTTTGAGTAGGTATATGTCAAAACTAGGGAAGGAGCATTGGACAATAGTAAAAATGGTTTTTAGGTATTTGTGTGGCACTGCTAGCTATGGATTGTGCTACCAAGGAATACCAGGATTGGATAGAGTGGTGGATATACATGGCTTTGTGGATGTAGACTAGGCTGGAGATATGGATCATAGGAGATCTACAAGTGGTTATGTGTTTAACTTGTTTAGAGGAGAAATAAGTTAGATGAGCAAAAGACAGGCTGTAGTGGCACTTTCAACTACAAAAGTTGAATACATGGTAGCCACTCATGAAGGTAAGGAAGTAGTATGGTTACAAATATTGTGTTTAGGTATTGGGTTGGTACAAAAAGAAATAAGGATATATTGTGATAGTCAGAGTGCAATTTTTCTGGCGAAGAACGCAACTTATCATTCAAATACAAAGAATATTGATATTCAATATCACTTTGTGAGAGACATGGTTGAAAAAAATAAAGTGTTGTTGATGAAGGTGGACACTTTGAATAATGTTGCAGATTCATTAACAAAATCTATGAGCATTGACAAGTTCTCTTGGTGTAGTGGATCCATGGGCATTTATGCCCTGGATTTTTGACTATGTAACCCTGTAACCCCTTATATGCAAAGAAAACAACAAGTGGGAGAATGTTGGGTATGTGTTATATTATTTGCATGAGTAGTAGTGTCTGTGTTGTGTTAGAAACATTATTTGTCTTCGGCATAGGGATATCCAGGTCTACAGGTTGCACGAGAAGCGCCCAAGCACAACACACAGAAGAAATTCGTTTCGGGCCCAGATCAAGCAAGCGAGCACTCTTATTTCAATGTTCAGGATGTATCCAAAGGATCAGATCAGCGGTGGGTGGGAAATCGCGATTAGCAAAGCTGCGCCGAGGTTAGCGCAATGGATAGCGTCCATAGCATGATCAAGAATGGATGACAGTCGTTCATCCCAAAGGGCACGTGGCACAAGATTTGGTCACGTCGGCTTTTCAACAATCACACGTTCAAAGGGTGAAGGTTCTATGTCTTTAAACATCTCGAAACCCCGAAACCCGACAGTGCCGAAAGTGCCAAAAGTGGGGCTCACGACATCACGAAACATTTTCAGTCGTCCATCCAAAGGGGACACCTGGCAGCAAAATGAACCATCTCGGCATTTCGCCCATCGCGACTCCAAGGTGCAAAGAGGAGCTCTGTTATATTCTGATGTGCGAGGTGCTGGGGGAGTCCCAGACCTGGGCCCACAGTATCATCGAGAGAGTTAAGAGTCGTCAGATCTAGAGGGATGCGTGGCACCAGATTAAGCTATCTCGGCATATCGCTCATCGCGATTTCGAGCAGCAAGGATCAACCCCTTCATATTCGCAAACGTCGAGGGCGCCTTGGGGATAAGCATGTGGTCACAGCCCGTGGTCACTTGGGAAAGAAAAGAGATGCTCAGGTAGGGCCGAAGGCATCGTGTATGTTCATAGAAGAAATTACCACGATCTCCAAGTGCCATTTGATCTAACCTCAGTCCTAGTTTTCGCTTGGAGTAAATGAAGGTGAGAAAAGGTGGTGGAAACATCTCCTTAGTCATTAAGTGTGAAGTATGGAAGGTCTGGTGAGTGGTATGCTCGAGATGGTCCTATGTACCCATTTTTCTAGAGAATACATGCCAAAGTCCTCTACTAGACAGAGAAGTCTGCACATGCTAGCCCGACACTTAATGGCTCAGCTACCCTCCTTACAGGAGCTATGCGCAGTTAAGGTGGCGTGTAAAGGAGGATTTCAATACAAATTTGACTGAAAAGACACCGAGCCCTGGGTGACTGGGCATGCCTCTGTTAGGTGAATTTTCCTGAGTATATAGACTTAGTCTTTGTATTTTGTAATCTATCGATGGTAGAGCAAAGCTCCCGATTGTAAAGTTTTAGCAGACATTCTAGCTTTCTGGTCATGCATCTGTATATGAGATTTCATATTTTATAACAGACAGTCTTTTTACTCCATCTAAGTTCTCATCTTACACTAAGAGATTTCGTGATCGACTGATTCGCACAAATTATGGCAATTCTGTTGTGATAAAGGATTTATTATGGCATTATTGTTTTCTCTGGTTTTCTGCATTTGAGCGTAGGAAGATCTTGCGTTTAGATGTTTTCTTCCACAGTCTGTTAGGAACCTGATGTTTACGACAGACCCTTGCATCTCTCTGATACAAGTCTTCCCCCTACTCACCCTTACTACGACCCACTGTCTGAAGTTACCTAAGACCTCACTTGTCCATGCATGCCTGGCCTAGTTTCGGAGTTAAGACCACATCATTTGAGTTAACCTCCATCTGATCACCCCATTAAACAAATCATGACATAAACTGATGGGCATCGATCTCTGCTCTTGCTGCAATCCAGGGGTGACTTCTGATGCTAACATTTCTGGCGCCGTTGCCGGGGACGAAGTTGAAAATTTTCCCCGGGATTGAACGACATTGAGCCTCTGATTCTGAAGGTGCATTAGGTATTAGAGCCTTTGAAGATTGCTACTGTGCACCTGGCGACTCCATTGTGACGAATCCACTGGGGAGAACCTGCTGTTTTAATTGTGGCTTTCAGAGGTAGAGACATACGGTCTCATCCACAACTACCTCTAGCTACACCTGAAACTGATCCAGAGGTGGTTCTCAGAAAAGGAAAGGCCCCTGAAGAAGAAGCTTCCACCACCGAAACAGGTAATTCGCCATATCCTTCTGTAAGAACTCCATTTTCTCCTCCTTAGTTTCTTAATAGACCTCCTTAAGAGGTTTCCTGTTTCCTGAATTTTGGGAGTGTTCCTGTTGAGTTTTCCCCTCCTGGTCTGGGATTGGAGGGAGAAATCCTTGTCACTCCCCTCTCCTCTGAAGCTATACCCTAGCGTAGACCCAAGACTTCAAAATATTTCCCCACTCCTACACAAAGAGAAGCACCTGCTGACTTGATCTCGTTAGCTTTCTCCTTAAATCCCCTCTTGTTTCCCACTCCACTTCGAGACTCATTCCCAGTAGCCCCTTCGCGAACTCCTTCTCCTCCAAGCTCTCCTCTACCTAATATCCCTATGGCTGGTGCTAATTCCCCTCTAAATAGAATGGATGCCATAGTCGCTGCCAGATATGCCCCCTTAATCCTACCTCATCCTATGAATCCTCTCCCTGTTGGAGATTACTTGAAGTATATGCCCAAGTTCACTGGGGAAGGGGATATAACTGCAGAAGAGCACCTAGCTGCTTTCTACAGTTATGCAGACAACCTGAACATTGAAAATGAAGACGTTTGGATGAGAGTCTTTGTCCAAAGCCTATATGGTGAGGTGAGGAAGTGTTTTAGAGGATTGGCCCTCAGATCTATTGCTGGGATCAAGGCCCTGGATAGTGATTTCCTGAGGCAGTGGGGCGATAGGAAGGATTTCATGTATTACATGATAGAGTTCAGATCTTTGAAGAAAGTGGATGGAGAGTCTATCTATGACTTCTCCAAAAGATTCAATAAGATGTATAACAAGATCCCTGCCGAAATAAATCGTTCAGAAGCCTCGACCAAGATTTCTTATGCTAGTGCGTTTGGCCCCGATTTCTATCTGTTACCGAGAAAAAGAAGAGCCACATCCTTAGCCCAAATGCAAGATGTGGCCATAGAAGTGGAATCCAATGTATTGGAAGCTGATAGACTGAGGAACAAGGCCGATGTAGACAGAAGAAAGGGAAGATCCAAAGCCTCAACTTCTAGCCCGTCGATGCCCCACCCTCAAGTGGATGAACTAACCAAGATGGTGAAGTCTCTGTCTGCAGAGATGGAGAGAATAAAAGTCGAAGGGAGGCAAGCATACAAGGGCCCTTTGAATGCTGAAAACAAAGGAGGATTCAGGAGGCCAAACAATTTTACTCCCCCGAATGTGCAAAGAGAGAAGGGAAGAAACAGAGAAGACCAGAAGATTCGGGCTCCTTTTCAAAACAATTTTGTGGCCGAGGGGGAAGAAGGGGAAATGGATGAGCCCGATCCTAAAATCCATTGCTTTGGAGAAACTCCTCCTTTTCCTCATCTGACTCAATTAGCATATGAGGAGTCTCTCATGGACAGTCAGCTAAATGAACTGAGCAAGGAAAACAAGACTAGTGGCCGCCAAGGCAGGTATGACCTGAGGTCTCAGAAGAAGGTAGTAACACCTGATGTTCCTGAGCAATCCACTAGAACAGAGAGGCCTTCCAATGAAGTAGCATAAAGTCACAGAGGCAAAAAACACCAACCCTCTCTCCCATAGCCCATATTCATGCCCCCGAAATAAGAGAAATCCTAAAGCTTACATCTTCTTTTAATTTCGAGCATGAAATTCAAAAAATTAGAATCCCTGTGCCCCTAACCGAATTGATTAAACATGAAGGGTTCAAGAAACGCTTCTCTGAGATTTTACAGTCTGAGGTCTCAAGCCTTCCCACAGACTCCATCAATTTGCAAGATGAAAATCTTGCAGTTATTCTAGGTCCTATGGTAGAAGATAGGAATGACTCATCCCCTCCCTTCTACACTTCCTTGAACATACATGACAAGGTACTGCACAACTACTGGATGGATTCAGGGGCTTCTCATAACCTCATGCCCAAAACTGTCATGGAAGAGGTAGGGCTAGAAGTCACCTGAGCCTATCATGACCTCTTTTCCTTCGACCCCAGGAAAGTTTAGTGTCTAGGAGTTATCAAAGACTTGGTCGTGACCTTGTTCCAGTTGCCCATGAAAAGTGTGGTCATGGATATTGTAGTGGCTGATGTCCCTCCCAAATTCGGTATGTTGTTATCAAGATCTTGGATAAAAAGACTGGGGGTAACCTTGCATATGGACCTCACATATGCTACTATCCCAGTGTTCGGAGGAGAACATAGGAGGCTATATAGGGAAGCCCAATTGGCCTATATAATCAGTGATGAAGCCAATCCTACCAACCATCCCATTTTTGCCTTGGACATTGATTTAGGTTCCAGTTTACTGCAACTCACTCATGCTCCCAAGCCTCCTCTTGAACTTAGAAAGCAGCCCACCTCTCCTCGTGAGCTTCCTCCTTCCATCACCCCCATTTGGAAAATGTTTTTCGATGGAGCCTGTTCGAGGGAAGGTGCTGGTGCTGGAGTGTTTTTTGTATCCCCTTCCCAGGAAACCATGTCCCTGTCATATAAGTTGGAGTTCGATACCACCAACAATGTGGCAGAATATGAATCCCTTGTGCTAGGATTGAGAGTTGCAAGGGAAATGGGAATTCGGGAGGTAGCAGTGTTCGGAGATGAGGATTTGGTGGTCCAACAGATCAGAAACGCTTATCAGGCAAAGCACCCTCGACTCAGAAATTACAGAAATGAAGTATGGGACCTAATTGACAATTTATCCTTAGCCTTCAACATCTCGTTTATTCCAAGGGAGGATAATGCTGTAGCTGATTCTTTAGTTGTTTCATCTAGCCAGTTCAAGGTCCCTCAGCTGCCTATGGCCAAATATGATGTTGAGATTAAATATAGGCCCTCTGTACCAGACAATGTCAAGCATTGGAAGGTGTTCGAAGATGATCTGAAAATCAAGAAGTTTCTCCAATCTGTTGATGAATTTTCTTCTTTGCACATTGATCAGGATCCTGATACAGAAGATAGCCCTCACCCCGAGGTGTTTTTAAATAAAATTGTTGACCACCAGATTATTCAGCTGCCTAGCAATCACATTCTGAGGGGACTTATTCCTTTAGAAAGATTATTCGATGGGAATGATGTGGCAGTAAAGGGTAGAGTTTCGAGTGAAGGTGCTGACACAGTCGAGTGCAACATTGGCACACCGGAGGAGCCTAAGTTTGTCAAGCTGTCAAGCAGTTTGACCAGAGAATAGAGGACCGAATATACTGAGTTGCTGAAATAATTTGCTGATGTGTTTGCATGGACCTACGAAGACCTCAAGACATATGACACCTCCATCATTGAACACAAGATCCCATTAAAGGAAGAGGCTAAGCCATTCAGGAAGAAGCTCAGATAGATAAACCCCATGTTGCCGCCTTTCATGGAAAAAGAAGTGAAGAAGTTGTTAGAGGCCCAGGTCATTGTCCCCTTGAGATATTTCGAATGGGTGGCCAATTTGGTCCCAGTAAGAAAGAAAAGTGGAGAAATCAGGCTTTGTCTCGACTTTAGGAGCCTGAACAGGAGCTCAAAGAAAGGCAATTATCCCCTACCCAACATGGAACACATATTGTAGAGGGTAACCGATGCATCTAGGATTTCCATGATCGACGATTTTTCTAGCTATAATCACATATCAGTCATGCCTGAAGACAGAGAAAACATGGCCTTCACCACCCCTTGGGGCACATTCATGTATGCCAAAATGCCATTCGGACTGATGAATGTAGGAGCGACATTTCAGCAAGCCATGGATATAGCCTTCATCGGGGAGAAAGATAGGTTTGTGGTAATCTATCTGGATGACATAATAGTTTTCTTCAGGTCTGACAAAGAGCACTGCTTTCACCTGAGAAAGGTTTTTTCGAAGTGTCGGAGGTTCGACCTTTACCTAAATCCGAAGAAATCTTTATTTTCTATGGAGGAGGGGAAGTTGTTAGGCCATATAGTATAAGCGGAAGGAGTGAGGATTGATCCTAGCAGAGTGGAGGCAATTCGGGCCCTGTCACTTCCCAGATCTAAAAAGGAAGTTTAGGCCTTTTTGGGGAAGATTAATTTTCTGAGGAGATTCATCTCGAATTTTGCTGAGCTGGTGAAACACATCACAACCATGCTCAAGAAGGGAAACAAAGTGAAATGGACCACTGAACCCACAAAATCTTTCATCCAAATAAAAAGAGCATTGATTAAGGCACCTGTGCTGGTCAGTCCCGACTATTCCAATGATTTCCTAATCTTCTCTTTTGCTTCTTTCGATATAGTAGCAGCGGTCTTGTTGCAGAGAAATGAGGAAGGGTGAGAGCAGCCCATTGCCTTCTTCAGCAAGGCGTTAAGAGATGTAGAGGTCAGGTATGAAATCATGGAAAAAACAGGCCTATGCCTTAGTAAAAGCTCTCAAATCTTTCAAGTTCTATGTCCTGCGCTCAAAGGTGATCGCATACGTTCCTTCAGCCTCTATGAAGGACATCCTTGTACAGCCTAACATTTATGGGAAGAGGAGTAAATGGATAGCCAAGATCCTAGAATTTGACCTGGAAATAAGGCCTACCAAATTGATCAAAGGTCAAGGCTTAGCCAAGTTGCTGGCTGAAGCCAATTGCCAAGCTTTGGGGGTAAGTTTCATGAACGAAAGCTCAGGAATTCAGCGGGGTCAACTGTTTGAAATAGACCCTCAAAGAGAACCCTTGTTGGCTTGATGTCCTTGGTATAAGGATGTCATATATTTTCTGCAAGAATTGCGGCCTCCGGACGACCTGCAAAGAAGAAAAGCAAGAGCTTTGAAGCTCAAGGCAGTCAGGTACTGCCTTATCGATCAAATTTTATACTGGAAAGACCCCCTGGGAGTGTTTTTAAAATGCATAGATCCGCAAGAGGCCAACAACATCATGGTTGAATTTCACAGCGGCCTATGTGGGGGGAACCATTCCTAGAAGACCACAGCCCACAAAATTCTTAGAGCTAGGTACTACTGGCCCACCTTGTTCATCGATGTTCATAAAGGAGTTAGAGCTTGTATCTCATGCCAAAGATTTTCAAGAAAACAACAGCTCAAGTCTCTGCCTTTACAACCTGTAGTTGTTTCGGGACCTTTCCAACAATGGGGCCTGGATTTCATTGGAGAAATCCACCCTGCTTCCAGTGGGCAGCACAGATGGATCCTAACTACCATGGATTTCTTTACTAAGTGGATCGAAGCCATCCCCACCAGGAGTGCTTCCCACAAGGTAATGATTGGGTTCCTGGAGGATCTCATCACAAGGTTCGGATGCCCAAGTAAGATTGTCACTGATAACACAGTCGCTTTTGGGTCTGAGCCATTAACCAAGTTCTGTGAGCAGTTTAGGATCAAACTGGTTCACTCCACCCCATATTATCCACAGGGCAATGTTTTGGCAGAATCCTCCAACAAAAGCCTAATAAGGATCATTAAAAGATTACTGGAGGAAAACAAAAGGGCTTGGAACTCAAAGCTAAAATTTGCTCTATGGGCCAATTGGGTGACCACAAAGAGATCTATAGGTGTCTCCCCTTTCCAGTTAGTCTACAGAGCAGAAGCTGTCTTCCCTTCTCAGCTGGCCATTCTCGTAGCAAAATTCTTCCATGATTATCAAGAAGAGCCCAATGACATGATCAGAAGGATTCATCAACTGGTAGAAGTCCAATAGGCTAGAGAGCAGGCAATGGACAGAATTCAGGATCATCAACAGAGGATCAAGCAGGTTTTCGATAAGAAGGCCAAGAAGGAGCGGTTCCAGATAGGAGACCTGGTGCTGAAATGGGACGCTCCTAAGCAAGATAAGGGAAAACACGACAAATTTGAATCCCTGTGGATTGGCCCCTTCAAAATCTATGAAGTTTTTTCAAATAATACATATCGGCTACAAGATTTGGAAGGTGAAGAGGTTTTCAGCAGCCCAGTAAATGGGCATTTTCTTAAAAGATGTTTTGTTTGAGCCTTTGGTGGCTCCTGTGTTTTGTAAATATTTTCCTTTCTGTTCTTTGTTTTTACTTTTATTGTTTTAGCTTAGTAAATGACTCCATAGCCAATCAGAAAGGAACTGGAACTACAAGATAAGTCCTTAGAGAATCACAGGGATGACTCTATCCCCCATGGAGCCTAATGTTAACAACATTATTTGTCTTCGGCATAGGGATATCCGGGTCTGCAGGTTGCATGAGAAGCGCCCAAGCGCAACACATAGAAGAAATCCATTTTGGGCCCAGATCAAGCGAGAAAGCACTCTTATTTCAATGTTCAGGATGTATCCAAAGGATCAGATCAGCGGTGGGTGGGAAATCACGATTAGCAAAGTTGCGTCAAGGTTAGCGCCCATAGCATGATCAGGAATGGATGACAACCGTTCATCCCAAAGGGCACATGGCACAAGATTTGGTCACGTCGGATTTTCGGCAATCGCGAGTTCAAAGGGTGAAGGTTCTATGTCTTTGAACATCTTGAAACCCCGAACCCCGATAGCGCCGAAAGCACCGAAAGTGGGGCCCATGACATCACGAAACATTTTCAGCTGTCCATCCAAAGGGGACACCTGGCAGCAAAATGAACCATCTCAGCATTTCTCCCATTGCGACTCCAAGGCACAAAGAGCAGCTCTGTTATATTCCGATGCGTGAGGTGCCGAGAGAGTCCTGGACCCGAGCCCACATTATCATCGAGAGATTTAAGAGCCATCATATCTAGAGGGACGTGTGGCACCAGATTAAGCTGTCTCAGCATATCACTCATCGCGATTTCGAGCAGCAAGGATCAACCCCTTCATATTCACAAATGTCGAGGGTGCCTTGGGGATAAGCACGTGGTCACAGCCCGTGGTCACTTGGGAAAGAAAAGAGATGCTCAAGTAGGGCCGAAGGTGTCATGTATGTTCACAGAAGAAATTACCGCGATCTCCAAGTGCCATTTGATCCGATCTCTATCCTAGTTTTCGCTTGGAGTAAATGAAGGTGAGAAAAGGTGGTGGAAACATCTCCTCAGTCATTAAGTGCAAAGTATGGAAGGTCTGGTGAGCGGTCTGCTCGAGAGGGTCCTGTGTACCCATTTTTCCAGAGAAGACATGCCAAAGTCCTCTACTAGATGGAGAAGTCTGCACATGCTAGCCCGACACTTAATGGCTTAGCTACCCTCCTTATAGGAGCCATGCGCAGTTAAGGTGGCGCATAAAGGAGGATTTCAATACGAATTTGACTAAAAATACACCGAGCCCTGGGTGGATGGGCACGCCTCTGTTCGGTGAATTTTCTTGAGTATATAGACTCAACCTTTATATTTTGTAATCTATCGATGGTAGAGTAAAGCTCCCGATTGTAAAGTTTTAGCAAACATTCTAGCTTTCTGGTCATGCATCTGTATATGAGATTTCTTATTTTATAACAGAGAGTCTTCTTACTCCATCTAAGTTCTCATCTTACACTAAGAGAGTTCATGATCGACTGATTCGCATGAATTATGGCAACTCTGTTGTGATAAAGGATTTATTATGGCATTATTGTTTTCTCTGGTTTTCTGCATTTGAGCATAGGAAGATCTTGCATTTAGATGTTTTCTTCCATAGTCTGTTAGGAACCTGATGTTTACGATAGACCCTTGCATCTCTTTGATACGAACCACTGTCTAAAGTTACCTAAGACCTCACTTGTCCATGCATGCCTGGCCTAGTTTCGGAGTTAAGACCACATCGTTTGAGTTAACCTCCATCTGATCACCCCATTAAACAAATCGTGACATAAACTGATGGGCATCGGGATCTGCTCCTGCTGCAACATAGGGGTGACTTCTGAATCTAACATGTTGCGTTGATCACATAGGGGGGTTTGAGGGGGGGTGCAGGGGAAATTCCCCCGATAATTTTTTTCCTCGGGAAACATGTTGCATTTTTGGGCAGTTTTTCGACACATGGTTTTTTACCGATGGTTTTCTATTTCCGGTTAAAGAATTAGGGTTTTTGACTAATCCAAGTCATTGGGTTAGGGTTTTGGATGTCGTTGGCCTCTATATGTATATTGTATTGTAAACAATGTATCACTATGAATGAATATAGAATATGTTGGCTTTCCCAGTTTGGTTTTCTAGGGGAAAAATATCCGTGTAATGTTTGTATTTCCAATGTATCTTTTCTATTCTTTTACTGAAAATCTGTTTGTAGCAAATATTGTACAAGGTTAAAATCTACATGCTCTAAGTGATTCCCTCTTGTTCTGAAACTACTAAGATGAAAATTCTAAAAAAATAGTTGGTAGATACATCACTCCCCAAGAGAATAGTGGGATCACTCGAAGATTGCATCAACATGACCACTTTTGTAGACTTGACACTCTCCAAGAGAAGAGTGGGATCAACCAAAGATTGCATCGACGTGACCACTTTCTCAACCACTCGATGAATAGGTTGTGAGACAACATGGTTTAAAGGCACATCAACCCCCAGAAAGGGAGTGGGATCGATCAAAGATTACATCGACACGACCACTTTCTCAACCACTAGTTGAATAGGCTTTGAGGAAACCTTAGAAGACTCAGAATAAAAAATCTTGTAGAAGGGGACCACAATCTTCGTATCTCTAGAAGGCCAGGGAATAAATGAGTAAGGTGATATCCCTTGCAAATATTACAAGGGAACTTAGGATTACCTCCTATCCGTCTAGGTTTCTTAAGAGAATCAATGCCCCCAACGACTAGCAGTAGCTGATTGCACATATCCAACATGAATTGAAGAGATTAGTGATAACTCTCCAACATGACTAACCGAGGTTGATTTTTTGTCCCCAATATGACCTGAAGAGGATGGGTGCTGGTCTTCATCATGACTTGCAGAGGTTGATGACCTATCTCCAGTATGAATAGCAGTGACTGAACTTTTCCTCCCAGCATGAATTGTAGAGGCTAGGTGCTGGTCTTCAACATGACTTGTAGGGGTCAATGACCTATATCCAACATGACTCGCACAGGTTGGTGAAATTTTCTTCCTATTCTTCCTCTTTCTATTTCGTTTAGAATTTCGGTTACTAGTAGCTACACTTTCACCAGAGAAGGTAGAAGGAGGAGGAGAAGAATTTGTTGATGAAGCAACATCAACATGATTCCCATGACATAAGGTTCTTAACTGAGAAGCGTCAAGAGCATTCAATACATTTGGAATGGTACCCAACCAAATCGGTAGTCCCACCTTCAACCCAGGAATGTAGAAAGTGGCCATCAAAGGGACACCAATGTTTCCAAAGAGAGGAAAAGCTTAAGAATCCCATTGCGAAGGGGTTCCTTGGTTGGTATCATTAGGAAATTTTTCCATGAATATATTATGCACAGGTTCTCCCCTTGCGGGATCATTCATGTCTGTAAAAGTCTCACGCACTAACTCTAGACAATCAGTGGTATAAAAAACAACGCGTATAAAAAGGCGGCTCCATGTTTATGAGCGCAAGACCAAAAATTCCTCACGACTGGTGGAGTGGGAGGTCTACCATATTAGGTCATAGACCTAAAGAAATGACTGATTAAATCACTATGGAAAAATAGGGAGCACATAGCACACACAAAAAGTTCCTAAACATAAATCAAGCAGTCAACTAACTAGTGGGAAGGATGGTTACACCAATCAACACTAGAGAAAATAACCAATACAAGTGCAACTCGAACACGGAAGAACCCTTCGGGTATACTCTGTGAAACGAGATCCAAATTATACCCTAGGTACCGTGATATAGCCCCACAATCACCTGTGTAAGTCCATAAAATATAGGCAACTAAGTTTCCATCTTGCAGTCAGTCACCAGGTGGGTACAATCGACAATTGGGTAGATCGTAATGAGCAGGATAACAAGTCTGAATCCCTTCAAGGGTTTCAAAAGTAATTGGTCCGGAAGACAACTGAGGATCTCGAACAGATTCGAGGTCCATGAAGCTCTGTAGGAAAATGTAATCAATATTGTTCCCAAAAAAGATCCTCAATATACAATCCCCACTATGTTTGGTTCGACTTTGGAGGGGTTATCTCCTCTACTTTCCTTAAGCGACCTCATTTTTATCCCCTAAGTTAGAGGGGGGTCCTGACTAACTCTTACGAGAATAGAATTTAAACACTCCCTATATCATACTCCAATGTTATTTTTAAATGAACTTGAAGAGTTTCCTCTTCACACCTAATTCAAGGCCCTAAAACCCTAAACTAGTCGGTGAACCCTACAAATAGAAAGTCTAATATATTTTAAGTTAAGCGTTAATTTTAAGACTTGATTTACGCAAAGGGTGAGGTCATGCAACTAATGGTTTTATTAAGAGATGAATAAGGAAGAGAAATTTAAAGAATTTGAAAGAAAAAAGATACTTCAAACTTAAAGCGAAGCTTGTAAAACTCTTTGTAAAATTCAACTTTTCTAAACAATGTTTCAAAATATTGTAATTAAAAGTTTCCTAAAAAGTGCTTTCATTTGACTAAGAAAAACTACTTGTATTTTAGGAAATCAAAAGAACTTTGAAACAAAGACTCTTTTTCCTCTGCAAAAAAAAACCTTGACTACTTTACCAAACTAAATGCAACAAAATAAATTCTTTTCTGATTTTTTGAACTGCTTTAACAAGAAAAACTGAAGTAATTTTTTTTTTCATTTTTCAAAGAAAGAAACAGTAACAAAGAAAAAACTGAAACCGAGATTGAAAAAGACCCTAAGCCAATTGTGTAAACGCAGAGATTCAAACAAGAAACCACAAGGAGGATCTAAAACTTGACAGCTCACTCTAAACATTTAGGGAAAACAAAAGAAAACTAAGGAACAAATTAACCAAAAATTTAACCCAAGTTATGGCCAAAGACATAGACTCAGACATGTTCAAGAAAGTCCTCAGAAGCCCAAACTTCTATCAGGAAAGAGACATATCTCTCTTTGTTAAAAAACACTTTCAAGACACAGAGACATGGGTTGTTGCATCAACATCCTACGTATGTAGGGGGGTTGTCTATTGTGCAGAGTGTGTATGTACGTGGGCTGACCTAAAATAGGGCACGTACACCTCTGAGACTTTTCAAAAAAAAAAGGCTAGGTAGACTAACAAGGTAGAGAACACTGGTAATCACCTTGCAGGTGACCAGAGACCCTTAAAAGACTCATTAAAATTGATTGAAACTCAAAAGACAATCAAGAATCCAATTAAAAAAACCCAAAAAAACTCCTAAAACCCTAGAGAGACTCCCCAGTGGAGTCGCCAATTTTGCTAGAGGGAAAATCCCCCTATAAATATACCAAGGTTCTAAGTATAGACAAATAAAATGACTCCCAAAAAGTCATTCTAATTTCTACACTACCCTAAACATTCCAAAATAGATGAACAAAAAGAAATGAAATAGTAAGTAAAAAGCTGTACCTTTTATCAAACGTTTGGTGCTGACCTCCTCAAGATTTGTAGCTCCCAAGGCTACAAGTCTCCTCCCAAAGATGACCCACATCCACAACTTGGAAAACATGGCTAAAAACATTCTATTTCTATTAATCAGTTAGGGTTAGATATAAATTGTTATGTATAAATCAAAGAAAATACATAAAAACCATCATTTGGGATAGGGAAAAGAGATTATTTTATTGAATACTCAAAGATTGGAAATTACAACATTTATAGGCCGATGCTCCACCTGGTCCGAGATCCTCTTGACAATGCTCCAAGTGCACCTTCCAAAAGCCTTCTCTCACAATCTACTTATCACCTAGAGGGAATGGAATGGATTGTATGGGAGAAAAGGGGGTAGAGAGGAAATGTTGAGGAAATAACTCACAAAAGGATACAAATACTTGGGCAAGGAAGGAGAGAGAATTTGGGAAGCGTTTCACTATTTTAATGCTTTATTGTGGAATGAGACCCCAAGATATATGAAAAAATGATAGTTATTCGGTTGGGGGATAGGCTATAGCAGGTGAATTGGTTGAGAAACTTCCAATAAGCCATAAATTCCACTGAATTCCTTGCAACTTTTTAATTTTTACAACTTTTGGAGGTATACGTGGGTTGTTTAGTGTGAAACAGGCATATGTACATGGGAGGTAGTGCAACAGGGCGCGTACATGCTCCAAAAATGGTTTTTAAAATATAGTTCCTTGGCAGTGATTTGGAAAATTATGCAATTAGGAAGGCTAATGCCATGTATGCATGAGTAGGGAATTTCAGGGGTATAACAAAGAGTTGCAACAGAACTTTGTAATTTCATTTTCATTTGAACATTAGAATCAAATGGTATATACAACACTAAAGTTGGTAAAAGAGAGGATCTTTGAAGAACCTAAAGTTGAAATTGTTAGAGCTTAACCAGAATCAACAGATAGTTGGAAAATTACTACATTGTTACCATGTCATGGAAGATGATCCAACAGAAGAAAACCCGTATGATATCTAGATAATAAAAGTTGAAGGGGAAAGAGAAGTATAAGGTCCACAGTTAGAGTCAGAATAATTTTCTGCACCACTGAAGATAAAGAAAGTCAATATTGGAACAAAGGAGAGTCTAAAGATTGCAATTACTGGTGACTATATGGATAATTAGATAGTGGAAATAATAATAGAGCTATTGCGCGAATATAATGATCTATTTCCAACAACATTCTCATATATGAAAGGGGTAGTAGGAGAACTTGGAGAAATGAAGATTCATCTAAGACCATATGCTTGACCAATCAAATAGAGACCCTATAGGATGAATCCAATTTATAAACAAAAAGTTAAGGAAGAGATTGATAAGATGTTAGAGGTTGGTATAATAGAACCTATTAAATAATCTGAGTGGATTATCCTTATGGTAGTACAAGAGAGGAGGCAAGGGGGAATAAGGATCTTTGTAGACTTGAGGAAGCTGAATGATGTCTTTCTGCATGATCCCTTCCCTACTCCATTTACATATGAGGTATTGGATAATGTAGGAGGACGAGAATCATACTAATTCATTAATGGATATTCAGGGTATCAACAGATCATAATAGAACCATAATATCATCATAAGAGTACATTTTCCACAGAATGGGGGTCATTTTTGGCAATTTGGTTGTTATTGATGTCAACCTTAATAAATAGGTGAAGTATCATTGATTGATTGGTTTGAGAAGCATTGTCAATATTGGACATAATGTTATGAAGGTTGGACATAATGTTATGAAGGTGACTTGAATGTAAAGCATTGTCAATATTGGACATAATGTTATGAAGGTGACTTGAATATCAATAGAAATATAATATTGACTAATATATTGTATGAGCTTGATACACTCATCCTATATTGCATAAGGTTGA
>ML796163.1:296808-309089 GCA_009831015.1 Picea engelmannii
CATTAAATGGAGGAAACTACCGGCTGAAGATTCCACTTGGGAAGATGAGTCTTTTATACAGAAGCATCGAGAGTTACTCAAGCGTTGTGGACAACACTTGTCTCAAGGGGAGGGGCATGTTAAGCCCTAATATTGGCTCATTAACTCTTAATTGGGGCATATTAGATTAGTAATGATATTTTATTTATGTCGGCTTTAGGCCATTAGTTGTAATTTAGATTAGTAATGTTATTTTAATTATGTCGGCTTTAAGCCATTATACCTCCTAGTATCCTATATATACCAAGGAGACATTTTCATTTTGAATCATCTTGTACTTGAACATTTAAGTGGGGTAAAAGGAGGTTTCCCCCTCGAAGAGGATTATTATCTGAAATTATCTCTTTTTCAAGGCATTGAGTACTTTTGCTGAGGTTTTTATATGCTATATCGATGTTTGGTTCTTAACAGTATTCAACAACAGTTCTACCGGATTCATTAGCAGGGGTGCACTTGTTCAGGGAGAAACCTATGAGGAGGTTTAGTGGATCGACTTGTCCCATTCAGGGAGATTTCAAAGATTCCCCTCTGACCTAGTTGTGAGGAAGGACAACCACATATTTTTCCTAGTTTCTCATAGGATTTTGATGAAGGAATCATCTGGGGTGCATCTTATAGACATTGGGAGTGCGACACTTAGGGAGGAAACATTCAGGGTTCCCAAGCGATCATCAGATCAGATCGAGGGAAACCCTTCTGACCCATTTCATAGTAGGCTAGGTCGATTAGTTCGATACACATATCAACTGATTATGATGGTGGAATCACTAGGGCACAATTTTCCAGTAGCAGAGGGGCACATTCCCCCAGGGGGATCCATCTAGGCTCCAGACACACCAACATAGTGGCAGGTTAGTCACCAATACTGAGAGGGAGAGTAGGGCACACTATTTGGGATATTTTCTAGGATGATATGAGAGATCTAGCCACTAGGAAAAACTTTCTGGACTTACAGCAGTTACTGTGTGAGCTGCGATAGCTCCAGATCACCCATTGATCTCACAATGTTCATCTATTATCAGGTATTATCATTTAGTTTTCTTATTGTATTTTGACTAAGACACTTTTTTCATTAATCTAGCCAAGTGATTCATTTTATTCAGCTGCATTCGACATTTTTACTCCGTAGAGTTATCATAATATAAGATTTGCAGTCTTTTGTCGTAATTGTTATTTGTATGCTCATTTATATGTTGTAAACCATTAATCATACACACATATTAACAGAGATTCCTAGACTAGTTGAATCTAGGATATTACAGTGGTATCGGAGCTTTAGTCCTGCCAACCCATGACTAAATATGATGAGTGTAGTAGAGGACCTAGGGGGCCGTGAGCACGTAGGTGATGAATAAGTCACTTACAACAAACGCAAGGAGGGAATACCTAGATATGATTTTCCCCATTTTTCTCCCAGCTTAGAGGAAGAGGCACACAGGGAAGAAGAGAGAATGGAGGAGCATGAGTATAAGAATGAGGCAATGATCCAGGTGGATATCGGTGGCCACCCACCTTTTCCAACTCACTCAAAACAATTTTCTGGCAATTTTGACAATTTACTATTTTTAGCAGTTTTTAACTTCTAGGGCCATTTTGAGGGCCTAAATGAAAGTTTTTTAGGATCAAGATTCTTAATTATAGTTTAAGGCTTTGATTCCCCCCCCCAAAAAAAAATGAATCTCATTGACAATACCTTTCCAACGAGCTATCGTGCATCCCAAACAAAGATCGCATGCCAAAGTTATGCTCCTAGGAAGTGGATACACCAAACTACCCAAAACGAGGTCCACAAAATTGTTGGCTTTTCATATTCTGGGGTTAGGGTTTTGGATTTTCTTTATGATAAAAAGGCCTTTGGAGCCTCATTGTAAAATCATCTTCTTGCGAATGCGAGTATCCGTCACATCTCTTCTTAGAGATAAGATGCCACCATTCTAGCGAGTCTTTCACTCTATATTTTTACAGTCTTTGTACATTTTTTCTCATTAATAGAAAATCGTGTATTACTGTATCTCTATTTTTATGGTTGCATATATGATACATTTATGTTATATTATTGGATATCCGTGATATCTTTGTACATTTATTTATTAAATGTCCGCTCTCATTTCGTGCCGAAAAATAATCTGGATTAGTGGTATCAGAGCAGGCTTCTCTTGATCATTTTTTTTCAGTGCATGTCCCCGACAAGGTCCAAGTATAGAAATATGGGTCTCGAGCGTGTCTATGTTGAAGATAATCACAGTCACACTCCCAATAAACTCTCCATGGCGGAAGAAAATAAAAACGATGGAGTAGACGATTCTATAAATTTGTTGCTTGAGCAAGCTCTAATGTGACAGAGGGACAAAATGATGGAGATTTTTTCCCACATCCTTCAATGCCTATCGATAGTAACATGAACATATTCATCGAAGAACCACTTGTGAAGAACCTCTCCTTTAAAGGTACAGGTTAATTTTGATATTCCCATATTTGAAGGTCAGATAGATGCAGATTCCCTAGACAAATGGTTAAATCTCCTAGAAGGTTATTTCTTTGTTCACCATTTTTCCAACAGAAAAAATATCACCTTCACACTCCATAAAGATATCCCCAATGTCAAACATTGGTGGGAAACTTACTGGGAGAAAAGTTCCACAAAAGAGTCTGGAATATACGGGGTCGATCCCACTTGGGATTTTTTTGTGGATGCGGTAAAGGAACAGTGTTACCCTGTTGGCAACTATGAGAAACAGTATATGATATGGACCACACTGCAACAAGAGAGGGGCCAAGCAGTTCTGGATTTCACCAATACCTTCCATACCTTGTGCACCAAGCTCGATATCAAAGACTTTGAACGAAATTTGGTTCTAAAATACGGTGGGGTTCTACACAGATACATTCAAACTGAAACGGATTTTCTCGACATCTCATTAGTTGGTGTTGCTTATCGATATGATGTTAAAATTGAGAAGAAATTTAAGCACCAATACAAATGGAAGTCCATGTATGCAAATCCGAAACAACCAAAGTATGATAAAGACGACCCTAATAAATAGTCTCTTGAAAACCAATCCAAGAAACATGAAAAGAAGGGTCACAGGAAGACAAAGAAGGACACTGGAAAATGGTGCAATTTCCACAAAATCCCCTGGCACAAAACTGATGAATTTCACTCAAAACAGTCATTGGTGGCCGAAATCAAAGATAAGGAGCCGAACACTGATTCAGAATCTGATTCATAAAATACTAACAGAAGACATATCATCAATGCAGACCCCATTGTTATTGTTGCAACCACAACAATTCAACCAAAAGAACCAATAGATCCTAGAGAGGGGCAACACCTTTTTTATTCATATATGAGGGTGAAGGGGACCCCACTGCATTTTATTGTTGATAGCGGAAGCTAGAAGAACCTCATCTTAGCAGAGGTTATCAACAGTTGGGATTGTCGACAACACCACACCCACAACCACACAACATTGGGTGGCTTCGCCAGTGACGCGATCTCCATTTCAGCCAACAGTGTCGATTGTCATATGACATCCATCCCTTCAAGGATGATGTATTATGTGATGTTGCCCCACTGGATGTCTTTGATGTTCTCTTGGGCCAACCATATATGTGGAAGCTCCATGCTATCTATGAATCTCGACCCCGTAGTGTCATTTTTACTTTGGGGGGTCATCTCTACAGGATACCGGAGGTGGTTCCGACTACTGTCCCACCTAAACAATGCCACAAGGTAGTATCTCATACTACAAAATTTAGATTCTTCACAATCTGTTCAAAAGGTGAACAAAATGATACTACAAGCACTACATCCTTTCCCCAAGCACCTTCTACCCAATAGAAACAGGTTGACAAGACTGCAACAAAGCACAAATATTCCTTCTACACAAAGACATCTCATGTAGCCATATTGGTTAAAAATCTCAAACCCTTCCAACCACAGGTTCGTGACAACCTTCAAAAAGCTAAGCATCACAACTTCTCCATCAAGGAAAGAAACTCATCAAGATGCAGATTCAACAAACTCTTTTCCCTCTCCCCTGGGCACTCAAATCAATGGATACCATCTCTTCCTAAGGAGATAATATTGATCTAGGTGGATATTGGTGGCCACCCATCTTTTCCAACTTGCTCAAAACAATTTTCTGGAAATTTTGGCAATTTACTATTTTTAGCAGCTTTTAACTTCTGGGGCCATTTTGAGGGCCTAAATATTTTTTTTTCAATATTTATATTCTCAATAATATTCAAAGGCTTTGATTGAGCCTACAAAATGAATCTCCTCAATGATGCCTTTCCAACGAGCTATCGTTCACCCCAAATGGAGATCGTATGCCAAAGTTACGCCCTTGGGAAGTTGATACACCAAACTACCCAAAACAAGGTCCACAAAAATGTTGTCTTTTCATCTTCTAGGGTTAGGGTTTTTTATTTTATTTATGATAAAAAGGCCTTAGGAGCCTCATTGTAAAATCATCTTCTCGTGAATGTGAGTAGCCATCACATATCTTCTCAGAGATAAGCTGCCACCATTCTAACGAGTCTTTCACTCTGTATTTTTATAGTCTTTGTACATTTTCGCTCATTAATAGAAAATTGTGTATTACTATATCTCTGTGTTTATGGTTTCATCTCTAATACATTTATGTTATATTATTGGATATCCGCAACATCTCTGTACATTTATTTATTATATCTCCACTCTCACTTCATGCCGAAAATAATTGATATCAGTGGTATCAGAGCAGGCTGCTCTTGATCATTTTTTTTTTCAGTGCGTGTTCCCGACAAGTTTCGAGTATAGAACATTGGGTCTCAAGCTTGTCACTCTTGAAGAAAATTTCTCTCGCACACCCAATAAACCATCCATGGCGGAAGAAAATAAATATGATGGATAAGATGATTCTATCAATTTGTTGCTTGAGCAACCTCTCAGGTGATAGAGGGACAAAATGATGGAGAATTTTTCCCACATCCTTCAATGTCTGTTGATAGTAACAAGTGCATCTTCATTAAACAACCACTTTGGAAGCACCTCTCATTTAAAGGTACATGTTAATTTTGATATTCCCATATATGGAGGTCATATAGATGCGGATGCACTAGACAAGTGGTTAAATCTACTAGAAGATTATTTTTTTGTTCACCATTTTTACGACAGGGAAAATATCACCTTCGTACTCATTAAATATCTCCACCATGTAAAACATTGGTTAGAAACTTACTGGGAAAAGAGTTCCACATAAGATTCTAGAATATATGGGGTTTATCCCACTTGGGATTTTTTTGTGGACATGGTAAATGAACAATATTACCCTGTTGGCAACTATGAGGACCAATATATGATATGGACCACACTATGGCAAGAGAGGGGCCAAGAAGTTCTGGAGTTCACCAATACCTTCCATACCTTGCGCACCAAGCTCAAAATCAAAGACTCTAAATGATATTTGGTTCTGAAATACCATGGGGCTCTACACAGATACACCCAAAATGAAATGGATTTTCTGGACATCTCATCACTCGGTGATGCTTATCGATATGATATTAAAATAGAGAAAAAATTTAAGCACCAAAACAAATGAGAGTTCGGGTCTGCAAATCTGCAACAACCAAAGTATAATAAATACAACCCTAACAAACAATCTCCTGAAAACCAGTCCAAGCCACATGAAAATAAGGGTCATGGGAAGACGAAGGACACCGAAAAATGGTGCGATTTCCACAAACGCCTCTAGCACAACACTGATGAATGTATCTCAAAACAGTCATTGTTGGCTGAAATCAAAGACAAGGAGATGTACGTTGATTCAAAATATGATTCATAAAATACTGACAGAAGACAAATCATTGACGCAGACTCCACTGCTATTTTCACGACCGCAACAGTTCAACCAGAAGAACCAACATATCCTGAAGAGGGGGAACACCTTTTTCATTCTCGGATGTGGGTGAAGGGGACCCTATTGCATTTTATTATTGATAGCGGAAGCCAGAAGAACCTCATCTCAGCAGAAGTCATCAAACAGTTGGGATTGTCGACAACACCACACCCACAACCATACAACATCGAGTGGCTTCAGAAGGGATGAGATGTCCATGCTAGTCAGCAGTGTCGATTATCATACAACATCCACCCCTTCAAGGATGAGGTATTATGTGGTGTTGCCCCATTGGATGTCTATGATGTTCACTTGGGCTAGCCATATATGTGGAAGTGCCATGCTATCTATGAGTCTCGACCCTGTAGTTTCATTATTACTTTGGAGGGTCATATCTACAGGATACCAGAGGTGGTTCTAACTACTGTCCCACCTAAACAGTGCCACAAGGTAGTATCTCATACTACAAAGTTTAGCTTCTTCACAATATGTTCAAAAGGTGAACAGAAGGATACTGCAACCACTATAGCCTTGGCCCAAGCACCTTCTATCCAACAGAATAAGGTCGAAAAGACTGCATTAAAGCACAAATATTCCTTCTGCACACAGACATATCATGTATCCATACTAGTTAAAAAGGTCCAACCCTTCCAACCACAGGTTTGTGACAACCTTCAAAAAGCTAAGCAACACAAGTTCTCCAACAAGGCAAGCATCTCATCAAGATGCAGATTCAACAAACTCTTTTTCCTCTCCCTCGGGCACTCAACGCAATGGAGACCATTTCTTCCTAAGGAGGGAGGATTTATCCAGATGGATATCGGTGGCCACCCACCTTTTCCAACTCCCTCAAAGCAATTTTCTGGCAATTTTGGCAATTTACTATTTTTAGCATTTTTTAACTTCCAGGGCCATTTTGAGGGACTAAATGAAGGTTTTTCAGGATAGATATTCTCAATGATAGTGGAATTCTCTTATTTATCCCTCAAAATGAATCTCCTCAACAATACCTTTCCAATGAGCTATCGTGCACCCTTAACAGAGATCGTATGCCACATTTACGCCCCCGGGAAGTTGATACACCAAACTACCCAAAATGGGGTCAACAAAACTGTTGGCTTTTCATCTTTTGGGGTTAGGGTTTTGGATTTTATTTATGATAAAAATTCCTTTGGAGCCTCATTTTAAAATCATCTTCTTTTGAATGTGAGTAGCCGTCACATCTCTTCTCAGAGATAAGCTGCCACCATTCTAGCGAGTCTTTCACTCTATATTTTTACAGTCTTTGTACATTTTCGCTCATTAATAGAAAATTGTGTATTATTGTATCTATGTGTTTATGGTTGCATCTCTGATACATTTCTGTTATATTATTGGATATCCAAGATATCTCTACACATTTATTTATTATATCTCCTCTCTCATGTCATTCCGAAAATAATCCGGATCAGGCAGAGAGGATGTTAGGAGACATATATGAGAGACTAGAGGGTAGTGGTAAGGCCCCCATGGAGCCAGAGGCATCCTTCATGTAGGTAATCAACAATATGGTAGTCAGTCAATAGGCCATGACTCATTCCTTGGCGCAGATGGCTAATAGGTTGGCTATAATCAGCACACAAATCCCACATGCAGCATAGAGAAACACAGGGGTAGGCATTAGACCCCAGTCACCTACTCACACAAACACGTCTTTGTGTAGGATTCCTAGGACATTGTTCGCCAGTTTACATAGGGCAACCCCAACAATAATAGAAAAACTGATAGCACATAGGCCTCCCACTCAGGCAGAGGACATTGCATAGTTTAGGAGGGAATATGCAACATTGGGCCATGACTTCCATTAGGACATGACCTTGGTTGAGTACTATGGACTCAGACTCAGGAACCTCCAGAGCCTCAGAGAGGAGGAGATCAACAACAACAAGGAAAGAACAATGATTTCATCTAGAAATTTGGTAAACTCACTATACCTTGTTTTGACGGATCATCCAAATGCACAGCCAGAGCTTGGGTACAAAAGCTAGACATGTACTACAAGCTCAACAAGATGACCCAGATATAATCCATCAATTGAGCTACCCTACACTTGGAGGGTGAGGCACATGAGTGGTGGAATCATGGACTGGTGACATTGGGACACAATCACATCACCTCCTATAGGGCGTTCACAGAGAGACTCATGGACATGTTTGACAGGAGGGATCCAAAGATCCATTTCAGGGATCTAGCCTAGTTGATACAAACTGGCACAGAAAAGGCATTCATCTCAAAGTTTCTATGGGTGGCAGTGGAAGTGATAGATAAATATGAGCCTAATATGATCATGTTATTCATAGAGGGGCTCACATAGCCCTTGAGAGGATGGGTGAAGTCATATAGACCTCACACCTTGTAGGATGCCATTTTACACACTCAAGACTTGGTAGACTCAACGCCAAAGACTAAATGCTTTTCCAAACCCTTCATACCATATAGGGACCAAGAAAGGAAGCCATTCCAGTGAGAATGGAAGGGAAAGAAGAAGTTGGATGATGAGGTGAGGTGAGAGATTATGAGGAAGAAGCTTTGATTCACTTGCAAAGACCCTCGGGTCCTAGGCCATAGGTGCATGGGTAAGGGAGAGATTCATTATATTGAGGTGGCATTAGACAATGTGGACAGTGAGGAGGAGGAGCATGACAGTGGATCCGCTAGCTCATATGAGGAGACAACATAGGCATAGGATAATCCTCCATGTAGACCATCGACATCGACATGGACTCACCCACTGGTAGTGCCACAGCCTCATGAGAAGGCTAACAAATGGAAACCAACAAAGGGAGGAGTCATAACGACCCTTTCTGGTGTTCCCAAGTATGATACCCTGCGGATCAGAGGGAATATTCAGGGACAATAGGAAATCACCCTGATAGATGGTGGGGCCACCCACAACTTCATTGATGCCTCATTGGTATCGAGGCGAGCACTTCAGACAGAGGAGTTTGAGGGATTTGATGTTGCAGTAGCAGATGGCCATACAATGTAGTGTCTAGATAGAGTTCTGGACTTGGAGATAAAGTTAGGAAACTACATAGTGAGAGACACATTTTATATGGTTGACCTATCTGAGACATATGTGGTATTGTGAGTCTAGTGGATGATCACATTGGGAAAAATCACCACCAACTACCAAAACTTGGAGATGGGGTTCAAAGAGAGTGATGGGAAGAGGGTTGTTCTGAGGGGTATGTCGACAGGAGTACCCTGGACAGTTTCTTCCAAGAGGATGGAGAGGATATTCGTACATGGGGAGGTAGCATATGTCACACAATGCTTGATCACTACGTGGAAGGGTTTAGAGGGTCGACAAAAATATCAGACAGAGATCAAGAACTTGTTGGGATGACGTCAACAAGTTTTTGGGTTGATTCCACCAGGGAGACCACCTAAAAGGGGGTTTGATCACACCATTGAGTTGGAGGAGGAGGGAAAACCTGTGATTAGACAACCCTATCATCATCCTAGGAGGTTTAAGGATGATATAGAGAAACCAATTAAAGAATTGCTAGCGATGGGACACATTAGACCTAGCAACAATCCATTCGCTTCTTCAGTTGTCTTAGTTTTGACAAAGGATGGTGCCATGAGGATGTGAATTGATTATCGGACCTTGAACAAGAAAACCATCAAGAATCGGTATCCTATCCCTCACATTGATGAGTTGATGGATGAACTGCATGGAGCATTTTTCTTCTCGAAGATTGATCTACTCTCTGGGTATCATCATATCAACATTCGAGAGCAAGACATAAAGAAGACAACATTTTGATGTCACTTTGGTCATTTTGAGTTTTTGGTTATGCCATTTGGGCTAACGAATGCACCGACTACATTTTAGTCTTGCATGAACCACATATTAAGGGATCATTTAAGGAAATTAGTCTTGGTTTTCTTCGATGTCATCTTGGTCTACAACAAGACATGGCAGGAGCATATGAGGCACTTGGATGAGGTATTGAGCATCATGGAGGCGCAATCACTATACGCCAAAGAGTCCAAGTGTGAGTTCGATATGATAGAGCTACCTTACTTGGGACACATCATTAGTGCACATTACTTGGGACACATCATCAGTGCACAAGGGGTATAGGTACATTAGGATAATATCAGGGCCATTATGGACTGGCCAACTCCCAGGAATGTGACAGAGTTGAGGAGCTTCTTCGATTTATGCAGCTATTACATGTGTATTGTCAGGGGTTTTTCTCATATTGGAGCACCACTGACAAATCTCATCAATAATGGGGCTTTCAACTAGAACGATGGGTCACATAAAGCCTTTGATCACATGAAGGGAAGTCATGGGAACATGCCCACTCTTATCATTAACAAACTTCACTTTGCCATTTGTATTAGAGTGTGATGCATTCGACATGGGTATCAGGGTAGTTTTTATGCCGTGAGGACACCCCATTGTATTTTAGAGTAGGAATATTAGTCATCCCGAGAGGTTGTACTCCATCTATGACAAGGAAATGATGGGAATCATGCATGCCATGAACAAATTTAGAAAATATGTGGTGGGCAACAAATTCGTGGTCAAAATAGATCACAATAGCTTGAAGTATTTCCTTGAGTAGAAGGACCTCACTGAGCACCAACATAAATGGGTGATGAAAGTACATGCATTCGACTTTGACATATAGTACGTCAAGGGGAAGACGAACATTGTGGTCAATGCTCTATCTAGGAGACCTGGGACATGTTCTTTGATGGATATTTCAGCAGATTGGAAATCCCACTTGTTAGTGGAATATTTCAAGAACAAATTCTCTTGTGAGGTTTTGGATGGAAATATTCAGGATGATGGGTACAGGGTCATTGACAATGTCATATTCTACAAGGATAGAGTCTACTTGGTACCAAATTTAAGGCTCAATAAGAATATCCTCGCATCAGTTCATGATTCACCACTAGCAGGCCATCAAGGGTTTTTCAAAACCTACAGGAATATCAGAGAGAGGTTCTAATGGAAGGGCCTCAAACATGATGTTATGCAGTATATCGGTGAGTGTGTGACTTGTCAGTAGAACAAGTCATAAAATATTCTCCTAACATGACTACTTCAACCACTTCCCATTATAGAATAGAAATGAGAGAGCATATCAATGGACTTCATCATAGGCCTACCCAAGGTCCAGGGTAAGGACTACATCTATGTAGTGGTCGACATATTGACAAAGTTTTCTCACTTCTATTCCATACTGACATAGTACAATGTAGTTCAGGTAGCCGAGTTATTCCTCAGAGAGGTCTTCAGACTTCATGGGTTGCCAAGGAAGATCATCAGTGACAGGGACAATCGATTTATTTGACATTCTCGAGGGAGTTGTTTAGATTGGTGGGGACAGAGTTGACACCCAACACCAACTATCACCCTTAGACAGATGGGAAGACCGAGATTGTCAACAAGTGGGTTGAAGGATATTTGAGGAACTATGTGGGTGGACAACAAAGAACATGGGTCAGGTGGCTACATTTAGGAGAGCATTGTTACAACACCACTTTCCACATGTCCATTGGTGTTAGTCTCTAAAGTTTCACTTGACTGTGAGAGGGAAAGCTAGGGCATCATCAAGTTATTGCAATGGTATTTTATAAAGGTTTTGAATAGGATTTAGAAATGGTTGAAGGTTGGTTAAAATATACAATAACGATATAAGGCTCAATGTACAAAGGAAAATAAATATCTCACTCGCTTAGTGAATGACAGACAATTTGATAAATTAGATGGTAAAAAGTAAATGAAGAAAGAAATATATATGGGTTTTCAGTCTATCCACTCACACATAGATTTCTCATTCCCAAATATCATTAAGAAATAAGAACATGGTACTTGAAAGAAAATCTTAGTTATGAACAATTTAAACAACAAAATTTTCAATGTATTACTCACAACAAAGATATCATATTCTTAGCAACAGATAAAAATGCATCCAAGTAAGAAAAGGATAAGATAATAACATGAAAATAATTTTTGACCATCAAAATACCTTTTCCATTTAGTGCCAATATTAAAATACTGTCTTTTACTCACAAAGGAGTCTTCACAAAAAATAACCCTTGATTCCCCAATTGCTCGTCCTTCATTTAGCCCTTTCAATGTCTTTTTAAAAACAAAAAATATTCCTGAAGATCCTATTTTTCATATTACAGTCTTAGATATAATACTATCAAATGGCTATTTTTGAGGAGAGAAATCTTCATATGGATATTTCTAATTCCTATAATGTAGTCTTCCTTAACAACTAATTCGAATATAGACTAGATGACAGTTTGATGAAGCTTTCCAAATCCCACAAAAAGAGGAATAAAATT
>ML796163.1:350881-372067 GCA_009831015.1 Picea engelmannii
TCGGCTCGTGATGAGACCTCCCATCCTCTTGGTTAGGTCTTGCATTTATTTATTTATCATTTTCTTAGGGTCCCTTAGTTTCTTATCGAGAGACTTTTTATTGCCTTCTCGGGGATCCCCTGGGCGAAGCATCTCTAGGTTTTTATTTTTTCTATGGATTTTATCTTTTACCAGGTGCTTTTACCCTCTGGGCCTTTAGCCCCTTCTTCCCACAAGACAAGATGTACCCTGGATGGTCATCCTAATGGCCAGACTAGGGGAATGGGATGGATGAGCGAGGTTTTAAGATGAAAAGTGATAATATGAGGGGAGCAGACGATGGTTCTGCAAACCCCCCTTGGTGGCTAACCAAAACCCATGAATACCAACTTGCTAAGCTACCCCATCAATTACCCCAACAGTGGTCAAGTGGATTAGTGTAAGATCCAAGCAGTTATCTGAAATGAAAGAGATCTAATGCATACATAAGAAGGTTATAATGATCAAATATGACACATACCATGATACCTCGGACCAATGACCTCATGGAGCAAGAGCCTTTTCTGATGCAAACCCAGGCCGGTAGTGATGGAGGTTGGTACTGCTGACAGGACAAGTTTGGCTGAGAAGAAGAAAGGATGGGCCCTCAAGGGCCATGCTCAAGTCAATCTGCTCTCGTACTGCATGTCTGGGATCATGTGGGCCTCAAGACATGATCTCCTAGTTATCCCTAGATATCAGGGATAACAGTTCTCTCGATGGCAGGGGCGCAGTGGAGACTACATGACTGGACTGAAGGGCCTGTTGCATCCTTTGGAGTTCGACCTCAATTCTGTCATACATTTCCTCCTTCTTAGCTTCTTGTTTCTCCATTATTTCCAGCGAAACATTGTTTAGAGATGCTATGATGAAGTCAAAATCATTGGTGGTGAGTACAGTATGCATCTTGGTCATGGTGGCTCTTGATTTCTTCAAGGAATAAGGTTTCTGGAAATAAACCTTCCTCTTCTTTAGGGGATCAACCTCATCTCTAGGTGGTGTTACTTCACCTTGCTTCTGCTCAATTTCTTTTCCATTTATCTCTTCTAGTTTGTCATCACCCCCTCGGTCATGTGATACTGAAGCAGTCTTTCCTGAGGCACTACTTAAGTCTTGGACCTCTTTAGTCTTCTTCCTTTTGCTGGTTCCAATTGTATTCTGTTCTTTGTGAGTGGCCTTTGGGATGTCCAGTTCAGTGTCAGACATCTCTGCAGGGTCAATGGGGATAAGGAGGTCTTCTGACCAGTCCTTAGTGATATCCTTAAGGTCTTCTTCTATGAGTTTATAGTATGAATGAAGCTGCTCCTTATGTTCATCGTCTCGTTCTGTAATGTAGATGAAGTGTCGATATGCGCAGAACTTCATCAAGGGTCAGAACCTCTGTAAGGTGTTCGAAGTCATGCGAGGTTCAACTTCGATGGATCTCTTCAGCTAGAGGTAATATGTATGAAAAACAATGTTTGACTGCACTGGCTGTTCATATCACTCGAGTACCAGAGTGTGGTGAAATTTGCATCAAGTAGCTCGTATGGTTAAATATCTAGGAAGGTCGCACCTTCTGGCATCTCCCAGGAAACAAACGTGATGAGGATCAGGAGCCAGCTAAAGAGAAACTCATAACCTTGATCCTATTCTTTGCGGTAGTCCAGTTCCAACTGATTAACTAGGTACTTCCCGCAGTTCATCTGTAGGCCTTCCGTGCACTTCCCTGTGAGGTCAATGACAAAGCCTGTGACCTGTGTAGGTCTATTCTTCCTTACTATATTTCCAGCTATTAATTGGCATGTTAGGCGCACTGCATCCCTTTTTCAACATCGTTGTAGGTATCCTTGATCTTATGTGCTAGTGCGCAATCTGTGGCTTTTCTTAGATAGAATTCCTACATGTCAGGTCCTTTCATACTCAATCCTATGATCTTATGGATCAGTGTCGGATCAACTTTGATATGACAGTCTAGCCATAAATAACTGCCATTGTAACATGAAAGTAGTAGCTTGACACAAGCATTGACTTCCTTGTGCCTTCTGAAGTGTGGGATTTTAATGACATTCAATAGGGTGGACTGCACGAGGTTCAGACTCCACGGTTGGGGGATTATCTTTGAATTCTTCCCCTTCATCCTGGTTAGGTATTTATACAGGGCAAGCATACTATAGTTCTTGTGATCTCCTAATTTGAAGTTGCTGAACTTCAACATGGAGATCTTGTCCTGGTCTGCTCGAACTGCGCGTATCCCCTTCGGGAGGTATGTAGTAACCATGGTCTACTCGAAATATCTTGGCACACTATCACGACTCACCACGTCGGCCAGAGGCGGGATCTAGTTGGGCAATATGGTTGGGATTTTCTTCACATTTTCTAGATCATATATGTGCTTGGTTCTCTTTTTTGCTGAAGGTCGGGATGGTCCAACTCCATGAGCAGTCGACGGAGAGGCTTGCACTCATCTCATCGATGACACTTGTACACCCACAAAAAATACTCTTTCTGACATGACTCTTTCAGTCATGAGGTCGATGAGTACTTACTTCATAGACTCTTTGACTGCGCTAAGTTATTCGGACATATACACGCGTGGTTTAATATATCGGGTTAGAAGAGTAACTTAGTCAATGCAATGGGATGGATGGAAATAGTGCGATGATTGTTGTGAGAAATCAGCTATTCTGCGGGCTTAGATAATCATGGTTGGAAAAATTGTTCTCAGTGCATGGAGCGATGAGATAAATAGATAACCTGGCAACTGATCTCTTGCAACGGGTGAGAATCCTTCACTAACTCAGTTCTTTCTATTATGGCGTGGTCCCAATAGTTTGATGGCGGACTGTCTGACCATAAATGTCATTCTATCCATTCAGGGTGTCGGTCTAACAGTTATACTGTTCCCAATGGATATATTTCTTCAACATGGTGAAGTGCCATGTTACGTTGTTCTGATATCTCGACGAAGTTCCAATTTTGCAAATTTTCCTTCTGTGAAGTTCCCTCTGGGACCTTCTGTAACTTTTTGATCTTAGCTCTTTTCTTACTTAGTTTTCTATCCTTATTTCCAGTGAGCTTCGTCTCAGTATTCCTTTTTCCATTTTGATTCTTATCTCATTTTGGCATAGTAACTTCGTGTTGTTGAAATTCGTTGCTAAGATTCAAGGGTAATACTTCTTTATCTGGGGTAAGTACTTCAATCTTCTGTGAGTCTTATTGTGTTCTTGCAAGTTCGACATCCAAGTCTCTGGTGTTAAATAGATTTGATCTGTTCTTCTATTCTTCAATCAAGTGAGTGATCCTCCTAGTCATGAAATCTTTCAACTCTTGCTTCCTTTGCTCTAAAACTTCTTCTTCCTTCCTTTTGGCTTGATCTCTCTCAATCCAAGGTTTTCCTAGTAATATAGAAAATGGTGCGCTGTTCTTAGTAAATTTAGCAATATCAAAATATTCCTCTATCGAAGTTCCATTGGCATTCATAGATATCTGAGTGATATTTCCACATAGGTTTATCAGTTTTCCTCTAAATAATCACATTCCTCCCATTGAAGGAATCATATCAGGCTTCCCTAAAAGTTCCCAAGTTCTTTTTGTCATGATATTCACCTGTGTTTCCTCATATAGAACACAATCAATGTCGAAGTCTCCTATTCTTGCTTCTATGCACTCTTTTTCTTTGAAGATATCTGATAAATTGACATTTCTATGATCATTTAGGGTTTCTTTCATTTGTAACAATACTTTTTCTGATTCTTTCTGAGGTTCTTCCATAATCTTAGTTTCTGGATTTGCCTTAGGGTGTTCTTGTCTCATATTCATTTCTTCAAGCTTAGAAATTATTCTAGGGAAATCCAATACTTCATGGTCCATAGCTTTACAACAAAGACAAATAGATCTTCTACCAGGGCATTCGTTAGTAATATGTCCTACTTTTCTGCAACTATAACAAAGGGTTAATCCTCTCTTTCTTTTAAATGATCCCCAACCTTTCCTGTACTGCACGCTAGGATTATAGTAGATAATCTTCAACAAATTATTTCTAGGTTCCTGCATCCAGTTGTTAGTCCAAACATTCTTTCTATGCATAGGTATAACATATCTTTCACTATTCTTATCAGATCTACTTATATCAAATATTTGTTCATCTATCAGTGCCCTAGTTTTCAAGCTAGGAAAGAATTTATTAACCATACCTAGATCCATAATCTAGAAAAAAAAAATTCTACTTATCTTACTTCTACAGAGCACAAAGATTACAAATCTTACCTTTTTATTCTTACTTTCACCTTTATTAGGGCACAAAGCTCTCAGATCTTACCTCTTTTCTTCAGATATGGGCTCTTTTCTTCAGATCCGACCTTCCTCTTGGCATAGAGCTTCACAGGTCAAGTAGAATGTTGCGCACTAGGGCATCAGATCTACGCACATAGATTTCACACTTTTAGGTCAGATATTTACACAAAGCTTCTTCTTCCTCAGTTCCCAGAAATCACAGTTTCGGTCCCGGCAATGAAACCATTTGTTGGCATAGGGGAAGACCCAGGGTTTAATGCTACAACAACGCACAAAAAAAACCCTAACTACCGATCCTTTCGGCAACACCTACGAAGCAGATGATGTCTCACATGAGGTAGAGGCAGGGGTGGTTGCAGGACTTAGATGTCTACAACCTTAGCTAGGACATAGATATGTGATTCTAACACTTAACAGAGTACTTAGGAACTACAGTTCATCAGTATTTAACCAATGTCTACTCTACAATATTCATTCAGATCCAAGGTATTTAGTAGCACTTAACATAAAGAGATAGATTAGATCTAGCAAATTCAATCACTAAGCACATTGACATAGGTCAGATCTAGCATCCATAGACATCATTAAGCACAAATCATCAATAGATCTATCTATCTATATCAAAGCACTAAGTAAGTAAATGCATAAACACATCAATACATTGCACAAAGCATAGCAACACAACATGTACGTGGTTCACCCCCACCCTAGGGCTACATCCACCAACTCTTCTCTTCTTTATTATATTTGGTCAAGCTTCTTACAGGCACATAACATCAAAATCCTACTCCGCAGAATACAAGAGATCTGCATGCACTCCGCCAGATCCTCCTTCTTCGAGCTAGGGTATATCACCAAGCCTTTACACAGTCTCTTATAGTTACTTGCACTTAGCCTTGCAAGCTTCACATAGTAGGCACAAAGTAGTTACAACTCTTGATCACATAGATCAAACACTAGCACTTAGCACCACTTACAACTGACTCTTTATTATATTGCCTAGTCTTCTATATATATTACAAAATCAGGTCTATACATGGGTAAATCCATGGGTTGACATTCCCATACCTGGTACATAAGCCCAAAACCCAAAAATCCATAGAAAGTGACTGAGATCCTACAATCTTTGCTTCGTCATGCGCTCCTCCTTCAACATCTTGTCAAAGTCCCAAAAATAGGTTAAACATGACCAAGAATCTTCAAAACTTGGTCAAGGGCCAACAATCTGCCACAATGTTCTCCTCTCTTGGAACAAATGAGATATTAAAAGATAGGAAGAAACTATCGACAAGATCCCATACTTCATTTATGTAGGTCCTTAACTTGGGGTGCTTATCTTGATAAATATTTTTGACTTGATGAACAATCAACTAAGCATCTCCAAACACCGCTATATCTTCAATATATATGTCCTTAACATCCCTCAAACCTAAAACAATATCCTCATATTATGCCACATTGTTTGTTGTTTCAAATTCCATCTTGTAAGATAAAGATATGGTCTCTTGGGTAGGGGAAATAAAAACTATCCCAGCACCAACACTCTCCCTAGAAGAGGCTCCATAAAAAAACATCTTGCAAACAAAAGTATTAGGAGGATGATCTTCACAAGAGGTATTAGTCTTCATTCGGATTTCAATAGGTGTTTGCAGAGCATCAATGAGATTTAACATACTGGTTCCTAAATCAGTATCAACTGCAAAAATGGGGTGGTTGGTAGGATTTGTTTCATCATTTATAATGTAAGCAAGTTGTGTTTCCCTATAAATCCTTCTATGTTACCCCCAAAACATAGGAATGGTGTCATATGAAATATCCATCTGCAAAGTTCCCCCTAGTATTTTGATCCAATATCTATACAAGAGAATTTCAAACTTAAGGGGGACATCAACCACCATAATATCCATGACCAAACTTTTCATTGGCAATTGGAACAAGGAAACAACTAGGTCTTTGATAACTCCAAGACACTTCACCTTCCTGGAATCAAATGAGTATAGGTCATGGTAGTTTTTTGTAACCTCTAACCCAAGCTCATCCATGACAGTCTTAGGCATGATATTATGAGGTTCCCTTGAATCCATCAAACAATTGTGCAACACTTTATCATGAATGTTTAATTATGTATAGAAAGGAGGGGAAGAGTCATTCCTATCCTCTACCAAAGGTCCTAGTATGACAGTTGGTTTTTAATCTTGAAGGTTGACTAAATCTATGGGATAAGATGAAGGTTCAGGCTACAACATTTTGGAAAGGTACCTTCTGAAATCCTCATTCTTAACTAGCTCCAAAAAAGGTACAGGGATTTTAATCTTTTGAATCTCATTCTCAAAGCTAAAAGAGGAGGGAGGCTTCAAAATATCCTTAACTTTTGGGGTAGGGATCTTAACCACTACCTGGGGGTTTTGTACCTCTTTTCTTTGCTTCTAGCTGCCACACCCTTAGTAGGATTCTCTATTCTAGTAGGTTGATCGGAAATGTTAGGCTTCCCCTCTTTCTTCTTTGACCTTAGGTTGTATCTATTTGGATTTCCACTGGTCCTTTCCCCTTTGCTCATCTCATTTAGTTGGGTATCCATGAGAGACTCTTCATATGAATTTTGGGTTAAATGAGGAGATGAAGAGGTGTCACCAAGACAATGGATTTTAGGATCAACATCTTCTTCCTTTCCTTCTTCATCATTAACCAGGTTATTTTGGAGAGGGGCTTGGATTTTTTGATCATCCCTATCCCTATTTATTTGATCTCTTTGGATGATCTGAGGGGTATTATTGGGTCTTCTGAAATTACCCCTATTATCAACATTTTGGGGGTTCCTATAGCTCTTCTTTCCCACAAATTTCAATTTCTCCATTTTTGCATAAAGTGATTTTACCAGTTTTGTCAATTCATCCACTTGAGGGTGGGCAATAGAGGAATCATAGGTTGAAGCTTCAACCCTACCTTTTCTTCTACCTCTATCATACTTACTCCTAAGTTTTTTAGCTACCAATATATTAGACTCTACTTCAAGGGATGCATCTTGCATATGAGCTAAAGAGGTAGCTCTTCTTTCTCTCAACAAGAGGCAAAACTCAGGGTCAAAAGTAATGACATAAGTAATATTGGTAGAGTCTTCTGTAGGATTTATTTCAGTGGAAATATTATTGTACATATTATTAAATCTTTTTGGTAAGTCTGAAACAAATTCCCCCTCTTTCATCTTAAGTGACCCAAATTCTTTAATATAATAAGGAAAATATTTTTTATCCACTCAATGCCTCAAGAATGAATCATCTAGAGCTTCAATCTCAACAATAAATCCAAGAGTCAATCCCCTAAACCATTTCCTAGACTCATCATCAAGGATTTGTACAAAACTCTCATCCACACATCTTCATTTTCAATGTTAATATTATCTGCATAACTATAAAAATATGAAAGGTGTTCTTCTGCAGTTATGTGTTCCTACCCTATGAACTTGGGTGTGTACTTAAGGTAGTCTCCAATTGAGAGAGAATTCATAGGCTAAGGTAAAACAAGAGGGGAGATGGAGTTTGGACAGGTATGACTGTAGGTTTGTTCCTAGGGGAAAAGGGAAACGATTGAGTGTTGGAGGAGGATGGTATAGGGTTCAAGGGAAAATAAGTTTCCCCCTCTTTAGTTACAACAAATTTGATAGGAGGAGGAGTAGAAAAATCCAAAGTGGGACAATCTTCTAAGATCCTGGGTCTAAAACACTTTACAATATCAGGGGAAACATCGGTTTCAAAACTTTCTTCTTCCAAATGAGGACTAAAAGGGGAGAATTCAACATGGAAGCTTTCAAAATCCATCCTTCTGGAAACTTCAGTAGATGGTAGAAAATGAGAATTGGATACAGCTACTGGAGTTTTAAGAGAAGGGTCATGTAAATTGCCAGAATCAACTGGTATAATAGCTGAAAGTCCTTGAGAGGTATTTCTTTTCTTGATAATCTTCTCTGGGTTAGATTCAAGTGTTGCTAGAGGTAGTTGTGGAGTTGACCTCATGTGTCTGCCTTTAGGATCCACCATTGAAACAATGGAGTTTCCAGGTGCAATATGTAATGTTCAAGGTACTTATTTCTAATGCACCTTCAAAATCATAATTTATTTATCATTCAGTCCCATGTAAATGTCTTCAATTTGTTCCTCAGAAATGATGCCATGAATGTTAGTGTTGAGAGTCACCCTCAAGTTGCACGAGGATAAGCTGAACACCCATCAAAATGTTTGTGTAGATAGGTTTATGATTGGAGGTCAAATGGACAAAGCTCAGCGTAAGAATGTTTAAACACAGGAAACTGGGCTAGCAATGCATAAGAAAATGTGGTTCTCATTAACTTCAGTCAGTGGTTTAAGGAGAAATATGATAAGGAGGAAGACTTAGTGAGGAAAGTGGACAAGTCTTCCATGAGCATTCGGCCTTCAAGAAGCTTGGTGCAGAGAAAATTAGGCACAATAGCACTCTTGAACTTAAGTTTAAGATACTGAAATATATCACATAAGAATTATAATCAAACCTCCATTACAATAAAACTACAACATCTCATTTGGATCATCCATGCATGGGAATTTCAGCATAAGAGGAAATAGGACAATGAAAGAAAATACTGAAAAAGATCATACAAACATTATAATGAAACCTCCATTACAATACAACTACAACATCTTGTCTGGATCATCCATGCACGAGTGTTTCAACACAAGAGGAAACAAGATGATTAAAGAAATCGACTTCTATTAATGAGAAAGTCTCAGGTCTCATACATAACTAGAGAAAAACTCTTCTATAAAACTATTACAAATAGGGAGCTCTGCTCAACCATTGACCCGTAACATATTCTTCCACTGATATATTTATACTCAGATCAGCGGAAAACCACTAGGAAGGTGATCTAGCCATCCCATCCATGACTCTTCCATCTGTGTATCCTTCTGTCATATGAACACTCAGATCAACATGGGCCTACTAGAAAAAACCATCCCTCATGGTACCTCAGGCTGAAATTTTTGTCTCCACGGCCAGACCCTCCACGCTTTTCATTTATGGAGTGAGTCGAGGTTTCAACTACCAATCCTTGTTCATTAACTGATTTCTCCTCAGGATTGGGATGAGGCTTGACAACTAGGGGGTGGCCATGTGCTGCTATTGGATTCAACACTAAATGAGCACGTGATTTCGGGGCCGCCGAAAGCAATTTGGACCCACACCTATTTTGGGCCTGAAACTCACCACCTTCTGCCATGTATCTTTCCTACAATACCATGGTTTAGATTTCATCCCACTTAAGGATTTTAATTCTCGAGCATGTTGCGGCCCCAAAATGAAGTGTGGTCATTGATCTAGTTGTGATATGCGATGTGGAAGCACCTACTATTTTAGCGCCCCCGATAAACCTTATTCGCTTGCCAACTATAATGTCCTTCAAATTGCGCTTAGAGATGGCACTAAATTGAACTGCACAGAGGATCTCTACTGTTGAAAGCTACACCTGTCTGCTTGCCTATGTTCATGGCTATCACCTACGACCCTTGACAACTTCATGTGATAACAGAGAGGAACCAAGCAACTTGGAGGATAATTTTTCTAATGCACAACTCTTTTTAGTACAGATTGATGATAAATAATTTGTAGATACTACTGAATTTTTGAGTACACGATTTTCCCCAAAGGAATATAATACTGCATAGAAGAAGAATTTGGTGGTCAGAGTTGCAGATTACCAACTTATTGCAGGAGACTTGTATAAACTAGGTGCAGAAAATATTCTAAGGAGATGTGTCATGGAGCATGAATGTTCTATCATATTAGTAGCACATGAAGGAATAGTTGTAGGAAATTATGCAGGGAAGGATATTTTGCAAAAGATATTGCGAGTAGGACTACGATGGCCAACATTTTCTAAGGATGCAAAGGAGTATTGTCAGAATTGTGATGTCTTTCAGAGGGTAGGAAAACCATCCAGAAGGGATGAGATGCCCTTAAAACCTCAAGTAACTCTTAAAGTGTTTGTTAAATGGGAAGTAGACTGTGTAGGACCAATCAATCCACCAACTAGAAGATTAGGAGCAAGGTATATCATTACAGGGAAATAATATTTAACAAGATGGGATGAAGCAACAATAGTAAAATATTACAGTGTAGATACTGCAACACACTTCCTGTTTGAACAAGTAATTACAATATTTGGATGCCCTATAATTTTTATGAGTGATTAGGGGACTCATTTTATCAATAGTACCATTCAGGAAATGACTGAAGAATTTGAGATACATCATTAGAAGAGAACTTCTTAACATCCTCAGGATAATGGAACAATGGAAGGTTTTAATATGATATTGGAGAATGCCTTAACCAAGATTTGCAATGTAAACATGGATGATTGGGATTTTAAGATACCAATAGTATTATGGGCATATAGAACTAGATGAAAGAAACTAACAGGGAAGACACCTTTTAGATTGGTGTATGGTTAGGAAGTAGTAATCCCTTTGGAATAATTGATACGCAGTCTTCACATTACATCCATTACAAACATTACATAAGAGGTGAAATACAAGAAATATCATATCAACTCATGGAATTAGAAGATGACATGATTATGGATGTTTTCCATCAGGAAGTACATAAAGAAAAGGTCAAAGATGGTCATGATAGACACATCAAGATGAAAAAATTTAAGGAAGGACATTTGGTTCTTCTCTATGATAGGAAGTAATTACAACACCCAGGAAAATTCGGGATGCACTAGCTAGGGTCATATGGGTCATATGAGATAAATTCTCTTAGAGATGGAGGTGTTGTGCAACTGTAGGATTTAGCAGGCAAGGAGATTCAAGGTTTGGTGAATGGAAGTCGACTGGAACTGTATAGGGAAAGTCGAATCAGTAACCCTCAGTAGTTGTAGTGTATAAGTTTAGAGTTGTACATAGTGTATATAGTACGAGTTAAAAGGGAAAAATAAGATTTTTTTTTCGGAAAAATAAGAAAAAGACAAAAATATGCAGTATATAGACAAGTGGTAGACATGTAGTTCGAAGATACAACTCCAAAAGATATTAAGTGGCATGAACGAAAAGGAATATACTGTGTTCTAAACAAAGGTTACTAGACAAAACAAAGTAGCGCGCTGAGACAAAAAATGACCAGAAAGAGTAAAATCGGTGATCGAAAACGTGGGGCGCGACAGAGCATTTATGATAGGACCTATAAAAGGATAAATTGTGAACGGTAAAATTCATTGTGACTTTGTGAAAATAATATATAAGGAGAAAACATGTACTATGAGAAATTGATTTTGATGTGGTTCAGTGAAGATCAAGAGAAACTCTTTCAAGATTCAGTAGAATGGCAACACCAAAGGTTGGAGCTCCCTGTCGGACTGCAAGGAAAACATGCAGTGCCATGAGGTATCCACATGAGTAAGTATCTGACGAATAAGGAAACCCTATTCAATCGAAAAGAGTGGTTGACATAGATTCCATTCCTTCCCCATTCATTGAACCTGTTAGCCCAACTATTGTGGAGGATCATGAAAAAAAAATTATGGTGACAGAGGGAATGGACATTGATACAAAAAATGACATACAAAACCATAACACAGAGAAAAATATTATGAAACAACTTGGTCTAGGAGAGGAAAAAAATATGAATGCATAAGACAATGAAATAATAGAGTCAGATGAGCCCAGATTACATGCTAAAGTAGATAAACAACCTGTAGCAGAACCAACAAAACAGTCATAAGAACATGTGCAAGTGGATGATGTTACAAACAAGCAGAATTCAGATGCAAAAGAAGATGAGGATTCACACCAAGAAGCAGGGCCATCAACAATGAAAACAAATACAAAGGGAAAATAGACAGTACAAGGATCATTGCACAAACAAAAAGAAGTAACACTGACACTGCCATAGATACCCGAAGGAGTCATGGTCCTTTTTGGAATATTAGGATGTGTGGATATATTGAAGTATGTAGAACATGATGTATAATACAAGGACAAGTTCCCCAAGTTTGCGCCACAAGTATATATGGAGAGAAAAGGAATAGATCCATTAGGGGTTCCCATTTTGGAGCCCAAACAGTGGATTGCAGTATTGTATACCACAGGTATCATGAACCTGTTGGAAATTCCCCACTTTGGGAGAGGCAAATATGTAAATGCATGTGTTAAAAAACTATTGGCACTAGTTCATGAAGGTATCCTATGGATTGACAAGTTGGTATCAATAGATGTATATTTAATTGGAGAAATCACAAGTTTTCCAAAAGATGGAGAAAATCCAGAACAATATTTGGATGACAAGACTAAGGAGAATGTAATATTCTAGATATAAAATAGTATGCAAAACATAAATAATTATCTAGAAATGGTAGATAAACAATGATATAACCAAAACAATATCACAATAATACCAAAATAATACCAGAATAACAACAGAAAGAGCACTTTGATTATTGAGAGCAATGTTCACTTGCCTCTTCGAGGGGGAATCCTCCAGGAGAGCAGATCTCTATTACAATAATATCCAATACAAAAATTCTCATACCCTCTATTCACATTTACGAGTGTGAAAAAGACAAGTTCACTCAGAGATCTTTTATATTTTTGATAACAAGTCAGAAAAGAGATTAATTAAGACTCATGACCTTTCAAATCCAATTTAACGAGTGTTAAAGGGACAAATCACTCGACAATCTTTTTTCTTTTTAAAGACGAGATGGAAAAGAGCTTAAATTAAACTCGTTGACACTGTTCTAATTAGCATGTAATGGGGGAGGCCAAGGCTCCTGTAACAACCTTCTGCAGAATGTTAGTCTCTTACGAATAGCCGACATAACCTTGGGGAAACCCAAAGCTCTCCAAGTCGAGGAGGATAAAGAACTAACTGAGTATATAGTCTTTGTGATAGATTGGATATTGTCTCTTAATGGAAAATACATAGGTGGGGGCATTGGATACCCCATAGACTATCCCAGTCAATAGTGATCTCCTCAAAACCAGGAGGGAGAGGACTTGGTGAAAGGAAAACTCTCTCTCATTCAGAAGGTGCCGGATCAGGAATGTTGATGACATGATCGAAGGATGCATCACTCTCCACAGGGAGAGTAAGATTGACTAGATATTGCACTAGTACAACCACTTATTCAATTCCATGTTGAAGAGGATGCATGGTAACAGGGATAGGGAACACATCACCCTTGACAATGGGGGTGATGTCAGGAGAGGATTGCAGTGGTTTTACCACTGTGTCAATCAAAGGAGGAACAAGGTGTGGGGAAACCACAGATGCTTCAAAATACGAAGGGCCCTTGGGTGAGCCCCAAGATGTTGGTATCACTGCCGTAACCAGACACAAATGAGTAAGGTGACTTCCTTCGCAAGTCGTGCAAAGGAATTTAGGCTTACGTATAAGGCGTCGAGGCTTCTCAATTCCTCGAACATCATTCACAAAGGCTGGAGACATACTCTTGTCAAGACTGGTAGAGGTGAGAGAGTCATCTCCTACATGATGTACAGGGGTCATAGATGTGGTATTGATAAGAATGGTGCCTCCAACATGATTGGCAGAGGCTGGGTGCGGGCTGTTAACATGACTAGTAGGAGTGGTTGACCCATCTCCAACATGACTGGAAAAGGTTGATGATGGAGCTCCAGTATGACTGAAAGTGACTAGGTTAGCAGTAGGTTGTGGCATTTTATTCCAAGGTCTAGGGAAAGATTGACTTGAGAGAATTGCAGGCCAGGAAAGATCCTAGTTTACTTCTTGTCCCTGTCCGAGAAGATAGTACCCTCTGCCTAGTGGATTTGAGGAGGTGTGTATGGGCATCATCACTGAAGTCTATGAAGAGACAAAAGTATGATAAGGACTATTCAAGTGAGAATATATATTTCCCCCTTGTGAAGGGGTTCCGTAAAGGGGAAAGACTGATCCGTAAAATTGGTTCTCCCCGTATGAAATACCCCAGGACCTATGAGGACTAGTCATCGAAAAAGTACTCGAAGGAAACGACATGACAGAAGGAGGATACATGGATGGGTTGTAATAAGTAGAATAAGCACCCATCTGAGTATTGACCCCTAAAAGAGAATAAATAGGATTGGATCCGTAAGAGGGGAGGTTCCAACCTCCCGTCGTGAAAGCGGGTTGAGGGACATGTCTCGTATCAAATGAAGACATAGGCACCAAGGCCATGGTGCCCCCTGATCAAATGTTAGGACTCATATAAGTGGACCAGGGAGAGGATTGCATGGGTGAAGGCATATCAACATAAAACTGGATAGAGGCCCCAGGCATGGACTGAGTATCATAGTTTTTCATGCCATTATAAGAAACAGGAGAATTCATCCCCATGAACTCAGTAGGCATCATGGGGTAGGTAGTAGTAAATGAGGGATCCAAACGAACTCCATTATCCATGATAAATAGAACTCAATATAAACTCTTAAGGCTAACTAGTAAGCGAAGAGTACACCAAAAGTCAAACGACCAATATTAATGCAAGCAAGGTAAAGTGGCTGAGTGGCCTCCCTCCCTAAAGAAGGTATGTCTCACCAAAGAGGGGCCTAAGACTCCCTGCTAAAGATCGGAGGTAACATAATCAGTTATAAGGGACCTCGTGGGATTAACAACCAATCGGTCAGATCCCGCCGAAGAGGTAATCCTCCATAAAGTTTGTGTGTTGTTCGACCCTTATATGACCCAGGGTACCTGCAGAATAACCCCAGCAAGTAACCTATGAGACACCTAAGTCAAGCAACTAATAAACCACTATATAGCCGATGCATAGGCGAGAAGTCATAAGTCAGGTCCATCATATGGGAAGGGTAGAAAAGATCGAAACCTTGAAATTACTTCCTCTCACGGAGGTAAGGGCACTAACAAGATCCCTAGATATGAATAGATCCCCATAAATATCTCTAACGTTGGGAAGGTATCGGGGGGATATCCCTTCAACCAACTTCGCATGACCTCGTGATTAACTCTAGTGTGAGTGGAACCTCCTGATATTACCAATTATACAATGGATTTCTCCACTCCCTGACTCAGACACATATGTCGATTTAATTGCCTTGGATAAGTTTACTCACAAAATCCTATTCCAAGGCACTAAATCCTAGGCTAGTTTGTGCACCCTAGAAAATAAAATCGTTACTAATAAATTTTAAATTATAGCATTGATTTTATGGCCGTGATTACTCAAAAAGGTATGGTGATGAAACTCGTGGTGTTATGACTCTGCAAGAAAAGTAAAAAATGAAAATAATGCAAAGTCCTAACTTTAACTTTTAATGTATGATATGCTCCTAAAAACGATGCAATTTTCAAATTCAACTTTGCAATTCAGAAGTAAAAATGCAATATTTCACTATATGCACTAAGCTAATGATAAAAACTCAAAAGAAAAAAAATTCCAAGCAATGCAAAATGCCTATTTTTTTTTGTATTTTCAATAGATCAAAACTGAAAACACATAGACTAAAAAGTAACTTGATATATAACCCTACCATGTATAAAAAAGAGATAACTCAAGAAGGATATCAAGCAACAAAACACCTAGCCCAATGTACAAGGACAATAAAAATGAAAAGATGAAGAGAAAGACTTCGCCCAGAAATTCAACCAAAAGAGGGTTCCTTGTCATCCCACAAGCACTTAACAGGCACTACAGAGACCTATGAAGGCTCAACAAGCATCAAATCCCACCCAAAAAACACTAGCCCAAGCAAACAGGAAAGAATAAATGGTGTACACGACTGTTTGGGCAAACATAGCGTATATATGCAGCTTGCAGTGAGACAGCCTGCGTGTATACGTGACTGTCAGGGAGAAAGGTGTGTATATTCTTTGAAACAAGGCCAGGTAAGGGATAAAGGATGAAAAATCAGACCCAGAGTGAACATGAGTTGTTAATCAATGAAATGACAAGAACCACAATAGAAACGAGAGAAATCTAAGGACAAAAGTACTTCAAAACCTAAGAAAGAAGATTCATCCCCAGTGTGGTCGCCAATTCTGTTACGAGGAAAATCTCTCTATGGCTAGGGTGAACCACAATAGATGGAAATGACTGCAGAAATTAACCCCATTCCAAACATATGCTATATAAACCAATGTGCAAGTAAGATAAGAAAGAGGCTTACCTCATCTAGATGTTTGGTGATGTCCATCATTGAGCACTTCAACCCAAAGCTATATACTTGCAACAAGTTCTCAACAAAAAAGAGAAAACAAGCATATGGTGGAAATATAAAAGGTTAACACATTAGATATCATAATCCATCAATATACATAACAAATATGCCCATGGATAAGAATACATATATTCACAAGATATCAATTAGATGAGAAAGGAGTATTTCTATTAATAAATGATCAACATAAGTGAAAATATTATAGACTTCCGTGTCAGCATGGTTCGGAACCAATAAAATGAGTTCCTTCCAATTGGGCCACCACCACTTCAATCCTCCACCAAAGGCAAGCTCATATAAGAGAGACAAAGAGGTTCTCCATCAATAAAGGAAGAGCTTGGGGGTTGAACACTGTGTTCAAAATTAAAGGAAAAAGGGATCCAGACTCAATATGAAGTAAATAATTTCTCCAGAGTAACTTTGCTCTTAAAGTTGAATTATCTCCCTTTTTCATAGCTCGAAATTGGGTTCTTTATAGCCTTCAAAAATGCAACTGAAAGGCCGAGTCAGAACGTTTCCAGTATATGGAAGGCCAATGATCAAAGATCTCCTATCGTGACATGGAAACCCGACATTTTTTTTTTTGGCACAAATCCTGATGTACGTGACTTGTAGTGGAGCAACCAATGTATACGCTTGGTGTATAAGGTGAAAGATGCGTACAAGTGGAAAAAATTATATTTTTGTCTCTGGATTTTATCATCAGGGAAAGTAAGTCTGCATGGGGGAATGTAATAAGGCCCTCTCTGCAAGATTGCATATTGTGAGGCAAATATTTCTCTAACATTGCCTCATAGGAAACTTAATACAAAAGACGCACTTCCCAACTACACCTTTAATGACATAGCAAGATCAAATAATCAAAGGTGGCTGGAAAACATTATCATAAGGATCCTTCTTCGAGAAAATGATGTACTTACCTATATCAAGATCTTAGCACAATGACGGTTGATAATATTCTTCATGGAATAAATCCAAGTGCTGAGAGGAATAATCAACAAAATCCTCAAGGTATGACCGAAAGTCATTAGGAGAATATAGCACCAGGTCATCCATGGGGGAACCTGCACTCGGATATTCACTTATTCAATTGAAAATATAAAACCGACATAGAGTGGTACCAATTAGTATATTGAAGGGCATACCAGTGGATTTAGATGGTGTGTGCACTATGATAGAGTTTATGGTGATTGATATAGTGGATAATACTACACCTTATAAAACATTGTTGGGACTGGATTCGTCTTTTGACAATCAAACTATCATAAACTTGAAGACCAGGAAAATGATTTTTGATTCAGGAGAATATATATTTATAACACCCTTAGATCCTTCAGAAGGTGGAAGATATGTTGAACCTATGATAGACAACTTTATCACAAATGAGGCAAATCATATTTATAGAACTACCATGTGCGAGGAAGATTACATTAATCGAACAACAGATTGAATGCTTAGTTGGAGAAGCATTAGTTCTTGTGCTTCATATTATGAAACATGACTGGAGAATTGGAAACAACGCTTACATGAGATATCTACCAGAATTTTTGCAACAATGATGCATGTACTAAGATGGATTGGCTCAGAGGTAAGAGAACCTCCAACTTTTTATGGTCAAAATCATTTGGAAGAATTTTTAAGAAATCTTGAGTTAGATGTTCTACAAAATCAAAGGTTATTAGTTTTACCTTGCATTTAAAGCAACACATGCACATTGGTGGGGTACTCAAAATGCGAAGATCAATGACCGATATCAATGCAAGAGATTATTGTGCATTAGATTTGGCATAGAACAACGAAAGAAATATATGGAGAAGTATGAGGGAATAGGAGAACCCGAAGAACATATAGACAAATGAATAAGCCAATGGAGACTGGTACCACCATAGGAATGGCCACATCACTTCATTCATACATTATAAGGCATCTAAATAAATTGGTATACAAAATTGGAACTATAGAGAGGAACTGAAAATTGGGAAGAGTTGCAACAGAACTTTGTAATTTCATTTGCATTTGAACGTGAGAATCCAATGGTAGATACAACACTGAAGTTGGTAAAAGAGAGGATATTTGAAGAACTTGAAGTTGAAATTGTCAGAGCTTATCAGAACCAAAATTGGAAGATAGTCACACAATTACTACATTGTTACCATGTCGCAGAAGATGATCCAACAGAAGAAAACCGACGCGATATCCAGATAATAGAATTTGAATGGGAAAGAGAAGTAGAAGGTCCACAGTTAGAGTCAGAATAATTTTCTGCACCACTGAAGATAAATAAAGTCAATATTGGAACAAAGGAGAGTTCGAGGAATTAAATTATTGGTGACTATTTGGATAATCAGACAGTTGAAAGAATATTAGAGCTATTGCACGAATATAGTGATTTATTTCCAACAACATTCTCAGAGATGAAAGGGGTAGCAAGAGAACTTGGAGAAATCAAGATTCCTCTAAGACAGATGCCTGACCAATCAAACAGATTCCCTATAGGATGAATCCAATTTATAAACGAAAAGTTAAAGCAAATATTGATAAGATGTTAGAGGTTGGTATAATGGAACCTATTGAATAATCTAAGTGGATTATCCTTATGGTAGTACATGAGAAGAAACAAGGGGGAATATGGATCTATGTATACTTGAGGAAGTTGAATGATGTCTTTCTACATGATTCCTTCCCTACTCCATTTACATATGAGGTATTGGAGAATGTAGGAGGACAAGAAGCATACTCATTCACTGATGGATTTTTAGGGTATCACCAGATTAGAATAACACTAGAGGATCGTCATAAGAGTACATTTTCCATAGAATGGGGGTCATTGTTGGAAATTTGGTTTTCATTGATTCCAGCCTTAATAAATAGGTGAAGTATCATTGATTGATTTGTTTGAGAAGCATTTTCAATATTGGACACATTTTTATGAAGGTGACTTGAATGTCAAGAATTGTCAATATTGGACATAATGTTATGAAGGTGACTTGAATATCAGTAGAAATATAATATTGACTAATATATTGTATGAGTTTGATACACTCATCCTATATTGTATATGGTTGATATTGTGTCATTCACATCCATGCACATAAAAAGAAACTATGAAGAAACTGTCCAGATAAAATGGGTAAATGGATAATCCAATATGGATCCATACAAATCGCAAATAAAGAATTTAATAAAACATGGTTTATTAAAAGTGATTTAGAAAATATCAATTGAAGAAGAGTCCAGGGATGAGACATAATGTCAATGGTATATGTTTGGTGAGGAATCATTGACACCATTGAGTTGCAAGTCGAGTCGAACAATAAGGTGACTATCTGGAAGTCGATTGACTACAATATGAGTCGAAGACAAGTTGACCGACTACAAGACTGCAAATTGACGAAAGTTGGAGAAGACAAGTCAATAGATTTCAAGATGAGTCAAATACAAGTCAACTAATTGAAGGTCGAAGTCGAAGGAAAATTGAGTTAGGAAATACATGTCGGCTAAAGAAATTCGAGTTGGCCAAAGTCGAATTTCTCAGTTTGGTTTTATTCCAAGTCAATTTGGTCTAAGAAAGAAGTAACATAAAGCTCGAAGTTGAAACAAAATAAAATACAAGTCAGGTCGAGGTTGAAGCAAGATGGGTCGACTAGAATTGAAATACTCCAGTCGAAATTTATACTAGTTGAGTCAACCAAAAATATGTTTGTCGGTCAAATGAGGAAGAAAATACGAAAAATGGTGAGACCAAGTCAAATCTTTAGTGGCTAGCAGCTGAGAGGGAACCGATTTTAATATAACCATCAAGTAAAATGTTTACAATTTGATTTTAAATAATCACCAAAAAAGGAGATATGTGGAGGTTGGTTTAGACATTCACAAAAAGACAATATGTACTAAAGTCAATCTAACATCCAACGATGAAAGAAAAATATGGGTAAGTTTCCTTCAAAGAACTGATTCTACTGGCCACCTCACACGCTTTCTGGGGAAATTTCCCTTGTGTCAGCTAATTGGGCATGTTCTACAAAAAACCCATGTCGTATAATTTTAAAATTCATTTCCATCACTCCATAACCTTTATACTAAAATCTTTGTCTAAATTGGTGTACGAAAGTCAATTAATAAAGGTTACCATTTGTGTTAATTAAATGAAGGGGTGCAATGTTTCATTTCAAAAGGACACATTGTTTCAAAGTGGAACCCTTTAGAGGACTATATAAGTAAAGGAATATGAATGGAAGAATGTGTCTTGGTATATATATATATATATATATATATATATATATATATATATAATGGATTGAATGAAAGTTCATTCTATCAGGTTGATGTCTGTCTACAAGCTGAGTTTTGTCATGAGGATTGGATTCTTCACGTCTCAGTTGGATTTGAGATCAACAAGTTGGGTCTTGTTATGAGGTTTGGATTCCTCATTTCTCAGTTGGATCTGAGAACTACAATTTGGGTCTTGTTTGAGAGAGTTGGATCTCAGATCTCTCATATTCAGTTGAAGTTGAAGATTAAAGGATTGATTTTATTTGTATTCATTCAAGTTAAATAAATAAAATAATGATATTTTATCTACTTCATACAGTTTGTGTTATGCATGTTTATGAATAATTAATTGAACTGCATATATCTTTTTCAATTAATTTAGTTAATCTATGAAAGTGTGAAAAATAGTCAAAAGTTC
>ML796164.1:22106-34336 GCA_009831015.1 Picea engelmannii
TTTTCTGAAGTGATCTCTTCAATAGCTTGTAGTTGATCTCTTAACTGGGAGATCTTTACAAAGTATGATGTTATGTTGTCGTCATCATTCATCTTCATGTCACGGAGCTCATTCTTCAGACTCATAACTTGTCCAATGTTTTTCTCTGAGAAGAGATTTGTTAGGGCATCGTACATCTTCTTCGATGAGTCAAGATGGGAGATGTATGGTATCAAGTGGTCTTTTATGGAATCCACTATGATACTCATGGCATTGATGTCAATATCTTTGAACTTCTCCATAGCTACAACGTTTTGCAGTTCCTTCTCTTCTCCTTCTTCAAACTCTGGCTTCATGATCTTTCCTTTCACAATGTCCATCACTTTATTCTTAGCAAGGATGAGGTCAATCCTTGTCTTCCATGCTCTGAAGCTAGAGGCTCCATCTAGCTTGTTCTCAGACTTCATAGAGTTCGTCATGGCTTGCTTGACTTGGTCAAACCCGAGATTTGACCAGAAATCCAAACTTCACGTCTTGGCCTTCTGAGAGTATCAGGAGATGCGTTGGGCTAGGGTGCATTGATCTATCTGGAGATTAGGTCAATCACGTCACTTAAGGTGCCTCAACAAGAGGTTTAGGGTTTCTGCAACTGCTTCTGCTAGTAACCCTACCTGCAGTGCTTTTGGAAACTGCTCCTGCTAGTAACCCTAGCGACAGTTCCTCAACGAGCTCAATGTCTAGCGGCTATGTTTCCTTCCAGCATTTTAGGCTGACTGAAGGGGTGTGGGCCCATAACCTGTTAGAATATAGAATATGGTGTGCTCATTTTACCATTGACGATACCTTCGTCACCCAACCATAAGTCAAAGCCTCCCTCCGAGCACCTTAACCTTGACTGAGAAATTCCTCCGAAAGCAAACCCTAGGTTAGATAGTCAAACAAAGGGCAGCGCATCTCTCCCCAAGGATAGCGCAACACAAAATACTGATCAGATAGTCCCAAACCCTAGCCAAGAGATATCCAAGCCAATATTGAAACTAGTTGCTGTTGCAGCTGCTGCTGCAACCCTCCTCCAAGCATGCGCACCAGACTGCAACTGCAGTGCGCACCAACTGGGAAACTGCAATTCTGAGATGCTACAAATGAGAACTAGCGCCCTGTATTTATAGTAATCCTGCCAGTTTGTTGGGGCCGACTTCTCCTTCTGGATAAGTGTCTGTTCAGTATATTATTATTATTTATGGCCGACTTCTTCTCTTGGAGGCTAATAGCCGAGTATAAATTATCTTCTTGAGCCAACAAGGCTTCTAAGGTTATTAGCCAACTCATTAGGGTTTTTCTTGCTTCCCGGAGTCTTCTATTCTCATCAGGTTCACACGTGGAGGTAAATACCTCCCACGGCTACCATAATATTAACAGATCCCTCCAGTGCTTCTACTAGGAAAATATATGGATGGAAATAACCTACACTGCTTCACTCTCAAAGGGAGCATTCATGAAGCGTCTTAGGGAATGTGTTTCTTGAAAGCTCCCTAGGAAAAAAAATTCACTTCCTGTCATTTCAAGGAGTGTATCTCCCAGAGTCCTCCCTATGCGCTCCCAAAACTATTCCAAAATTCTCTCGGAAGCCAAAAACATCACTCCCTAAGAGCTCTCGCACGATGAGGTGAACTTGGAAAAAACAAATTGCGTCTGGGAACCAGGGCAAGGTTCCAAAAAGTTCCAAAAGGCATGGCTTGTGTTTTTTATGGATTAAAACATTCACTCATTCCATTTTGCTCTCATTCTATTTATCATTTCACTCATTTTTGCTAGGGTTTTGAGTGGGCTTCCTACTAGTTCTTGAGGAGAAAATTTATGAAAGATTGTAAGGGAGATTGAAAACTACCATTTGTGAAAGCTATGAAGGGAAATTGAAGGCTGCCATAGTTACATTCAACCACCATTGGAGAGGTAGGCTCTAAATCCCATTCTTGTTTGTTTCTAAAAAAAATTCTATGTTTTGTAAACTAGTATATTTGCTATGTTGAATATTTCAATGTTTTTTTCTCCTACTCTTTCCCATTTCTCCTTCTCCATCATTTAATAGGAGACAACAAGTTATTCTCAAGATTCAACAAGAATGATTGATATGTCAATGTGGTATCTCATTTTGATTCCATTTTTTATTATGATGGTGTTGTTGGGAAGATGTTGAAATACCAGTGATGATGAGGAAGAACTAGAAATAGACAACACATACCATGGAGAGGAGGAAGAAATGGAAAGGGATGATTATAATGAAAATGGCAATGATGATGCATTTAATCCCAAAGAGATCTCAATGCCCTTGTGGAAGTATGTGACAAAACTTGAGGGAGAAAAAGGAGGTGGAACCACAAAATTTATATGCTCCCATTGTCATAAAATTTACATAGGTTCTTATACCCGTGTGAGAAAGCATCTTTGTGGGATTATGCCATGTGATGAAGGTAAGACTATAGGAGTCAAAACCTTTGAGCGTGCTCCAGTGAAAGATATAAACAAATACATGAAGGAAGAGGAGGTTGCACAAAACAAATCCAAAAAATCAAGGGTTGAATATGAGAGTTCACAAAGAATGTTCAATGGTTGATCCCCATCCTCCCATGCTAGTGGATTCCAACCTATGCATTCAAGGTGTAGAACAATATTAAATTTTCTTAACCAAGGTTATGGGGATGATGTGGATGCAAAAATTTTCAGGTTGTGGTGAACCATTCAATGTTCTGTGTTCACCCTATTGACATAAAATGGTACAAGTCATCAATGGTGCCCTTAAAGGATACAAGAGCCCCAAATATGACAAAGCTAGAACCTTGGGACTCAATGGGGAAAGAGCCAAAATCCATAATGCTCTGGGAAAATTTACAAATGATTGGAACCAATATGAGGTATCCATTGTATCTAATGGTTAGACAAATGTTAATGGAGAGTCATTGATAAATATTATTGTTGTATGCTAGTGGTGTGGTCTTCATTTATCATTACAACACTGGTATTAATATTGCAGAAGCCTTAATTAAAACCATTCAAGAGATTGGGCCATACAATGTCATTCAAGTCAACACTAATAATGTTGCTAATTGTAAGGCAACAAGTGAAATCATTGAGGATAGGTACCCTAACATATTTTGGTCAAAGTGTTTTCTTCATACATTGAACATCTTGATGCATGATGGATTGGTGCATTGTACAAGAGAGGAAAGAAAATGATAAAATTTATTACCAATCATAGCATGGCTTGCTACATTTCTGCAATCACTGTAAGTTGGAGCAATTAAAGATTGTAAAAACTATATTTGCTAGCTATTATGTCACCTTCTGGGGCCTTTTGAAGGTAAGATAGTCATTGGCTAGTATGATCTCAAGTGATTCATGGAAAGATTTGAAAGATAGACTTGCATCCACATCTAATAGACATGAATTTCAAGAAGTGGAGGACACAATGCTTGATGTTCAAATTTGGTGTATGTTTTGCAGTTCACCAAGCTCATTTATAATACAATTTGGTTTGCATATACAAATCGATTGGTGATTGGGGAGGCGTATGAGTAGATGGAAAACATGCTAAGCCAAATCAAAGACATTATTGAGAGAAGAGATGTGATCTTGTATGATCATATCCATAAACATGGAGTCAAAAGGTGGGATAATCGGAATGTTCCACTCCATGCCCTAGCATATGTTCTTTCACCCAAATATTATTCTCCATCTTAGTTGGCCCAACCAACACGTGGGGGTAGGGTTAGGAGAAAACCACACAGATCCAGAGATATAAAGAGAGTATATGCTTGCATTAGGCAAGTTGGTCCTTGATGAAGAGGAGTGTGCTCATGTATGAAACCAGTTGAGCAAGTACATCAATGAAGATGGAGTCTTTGCTAACTTGCATGCAATTGAAAATTGAGATAGTTTGAATCATATCAAATAATGGAACATGGATGGATCCTCTACCACATAGTGGGTGGCTTTTCAAGTCCGTCGTCAAATCCCAGGGCTCACCCTGGACAGGTGGTGGAAACTACTAAGTTGGAGTACGGTAGGGGCAGAGGGAATTTCCGACGAAGCTGCATAAATTGGCAGTGTGGGTACTTTCACATGTTCTTAAAACTTCTTCTACAGAGAGGTGTTGGAGCACATATAACTTCATCCACGACATGAAGAGAAACAACCTAAATGTAGACCGGACAAAAAGTTTGGTTTATGTACACTACAACTTGAGGTTGTTGTTCCATTATTGTGATGCAATGAAGAATGATAGAACATATGTGACTTGAGACAACAATCCAAAGGAGGCTAATTTGGAGGATGGAGCCATAATTTTAGAGCACTTGGAAGCTAAACTTTTGCGTGATCATGATGGTGATCATATTCATGGGGAAAACATGCCACCACCATCCACTAGTAGGTTTCCAGATGCAAGGGTTTCACATTTATCTTCATAGCATCCAACATTACGTGGGGGACATGTAACTATTGGTCATGTTCCACAAACACTTCCACCTAGTCTCACTCCTCTTCTTCATAGATCATGGGAAAAGAAACTAGAAATTTCTCATGGCAAGAGGAAAGCTTAGTAGATACTAGACCTATTTTTCTTCTTCTTGTTGAGCAGTAGTCTCTAGAACTTAGTACTTTGTCTTTGGTATTGCTTATTTTGTAAACATTATATGACAATTTAAGTTTGAACTTTGAACCTACCTTTAAGCTGTTGATTGAATCTTACAAGTCTCTAGAACTTAGTACTTTGTCTTTGGTATTGCTTATTTTGTAAACATTATATGACAATTTAAGTTTGAACTTTGAACCTACCTTTATGCTGTTGATTGAATCTTACAACTCTTTCGTAATGAATATGATGCTCTATTTCATTTTGTGGTTAATGTTCTCTGTTACAATTTGTTGATGACAAATTTTATAACTATTAGATGATTGATGTTATGTGTGTACTAAATGGTTGATGTTTTAATGATCATCATTAATCCAGTAGTTAAATCTATGTTTTCATCTTTTTTGTAGTTGATTCGACATTCTGCATGTTTTTTTAATATATATGCATAAAAATATAAATTATGTATTATATAAAAAAATGGTCTCGAAACGCTTCTCGAAGCTTTTTGAAAATTGTGCTTCCCACTCCCCACTCCCAACAGCCTTGGAAATAACAGCAGAGTTCCATCAAATTAGAAGACAGCCTCATTTCGTTAAGCCATCCAGTTGTTATCTTTACAAGTCATTATACTCCACAGTTTGTCCTCTTTGGTCACTAAGGTTAGACAAACCTGGAAGATTACTTTCTACAAAGGTCATTTTGCAGTTGAAGGCCTCTTATGGCCACTCAGTTTATCTAAAGTTAAATGGCCAGCATAGGGTATCATCTCAGTAGGTAACATGAAACATAGGGTATCATCTCAGTAGGTAACATTTTCATGGTGAAGATATGTAATTTGATTCCAGTTAATGAAAATATAGAACTTACACATAAATCTAAGAATAATACAGGAAAAAAACCCAAGATGCAGAGAACGAAAATAAAAGCAGTCCAATATTAGTTAAAGTTTGAGAAAATAAACAGCTACCTAGAAGGAAAAAATTATAAACCAATTTTCTCTTATGCTTCAGACATCCATGGTTCCTATTTTAGTCATGGCATAGACTTCATATTGCTAAGAATGAGACAGCACCATTAAAATACAATCATCAAGGCCAATGATCAATCACACTAAGATTTTCCTTTTACTAAAAATTAAAGTGTACCTTCCTAAAATACATCATATTGCCTCCCAGAGAAAGATATAATAAAGAGGAAAGATAAGTGAGACTGAGGAACAAAACAAGTCCAATCAAAACACCTCGTAAGTAAATGTATTTGTTAAGAACCTACCATGATCAAAGGGAAAATCTATGTCCTGCCAACTAGTTAACAACCCCACCGATCTCAGTATTCAAAAAGGCTATAGCAGGTTATGATCTCCCGACAACATCCTCGATGAATAATTAACGTCCATACCAAGATCAACCAATTTTCTCTAATGCTTCAAACATCCATGCTTCCTATTTTAGTCATCGCTTAGACTTCATATTGCTAAGAATGAGAGAGCAACATCAAAATACAATCATCCAGGCCAATGATCAATTACACTAAGATCAAAACACCTGGCGACTAAATTTAATTGTTAAGAACCTATCATGTTCAAAGGGAAAATCTCTGTCGTGCCAACTAGTTAACAACCCCGCTGATCTCAGAATTCAAAAAGGCTATAGCAGGTTATGATCTCCTGACGACATGCTCTATGTATAATTAATGTCCACACCAAGATCAATTGCAACAACCACTGCTCTGAGGAGCTGTATAATCATTTCTAACTGATCCTGCTGTTCCAGCACCACCCCCATAGCCAACCTTGATCCCGGATGTCTGCAATTGACAGTAGTAAATTGAATATTAAATTAGTTGGTTAAAACTAAAGCTAGTCATGTATTTATACAAAAACTTCATAGGTTTAATAAGCCAGAATAATGAAGTAAATCATGTTGACTACAGTCCTCACAAATTAAGTCATGTCATTGAGGAATACAACTTCCTGGTTGATGGAAAAAGATATATAAAAACAAATTTGAGGTACACAAACTCAGTTTCACAATTTGAACTGCATTTCATATTGGGCTAAACTGAAACATATACACTCCAGCTCATTTGCCATATAAATAGGCTGTTACTTTGATAAGTCATCATGTAATATCATTTAAGATTGCAATGCATTGCTCTTGTACTGCTACAATCAGCCTAAGGGGCAATTTTGAAGAGGTGAAGTTTAAATTTAGTTATAGTCAACAAACCCTAAAGCAATGTGTATAGCATGAAAACCTAGTCAAGGTTATGTGTATCTGTGAGATTCATAGGCCTTGAGCCTTACCTAATTAACAACAAAGTAATAACAATCCTTGCCACAACTGTATCTGTGCAGGTTTTATTATTGTTTATGCATGGCTGTGTGAGAATGGCGAAAGGAAGGTGCTTTAGTCACAACGTTTCTTCCTTGACATGTAATAAAGAGTTATTTAGAGGAAACATCCCAAGGATCCAAATCGGTTCCCCCTACTAACCTGTAAAGGTTATGATATCTTGTGAAATAGAGTAAAAGTAGGCTACTACAAGTGAGGAAACAAATCATATCAGACAGTCCTAATATAGAGGACTTGACAGTAGCTGAAAACAATCAGCCACTTTGAAGAAAGGACTGCAGAAACCAAAACAAGGATTAGCATGGCATTGACAGGCGCTGGTTCAGTTAATGTATTTTGGCATCATATGCTAGAAAGTTGGGCCAACTATAGATTGAATAGCAATACAACCCATTACCCTCAAAATGCCTAAGCATTTTGAGACATCATTCCCAGCAGTTTACATTGTTCTTAATGGACTTCTTGGTGATAAAAGAACAATTCTTTCGGCATCTACCTTGTCTTGCCTGAAGAAACATCCCATTGACCATATAATGGGCATGGTGTACTTAGATCTTAAGGAAGGAGAATGAACAGAGGTCTATAGTGCTGTTGGTGTTCTTGTTGCAGACCTTGTAACTGTTAAGGAGACACTGGGAAGATTCTTAAAAGGATGTGATTTATTGTAGGATATGGAAGAACACTCCAGAGAAATGTAAGGCAAAGCACTTGAATGCTGTTCTCAAAATCATGGTGGGGAATATTAAAGGCATTGCCACTATGACGAAGGTGCAGGCATATTTCATACCATTAATACCCAGTTGCTGGACTGTTATATCATTTTGAACAGCCAAGCATATTTCCAGAATAGAGAAGGATTCTTTGCTCAGCTTACTGTAATGTGGGCCAGCATGGTGCTTCTCCACTGTCTGGGACCGCTTCTTGGTGTGCAAAGGAATAAGTTTCTGTAAGCTTTACTGAAGAAAGCATTCTACCACTTGCCATTAGGTGATTTTACTGTTGAATACAAAGGAAATTACTGGTTTAATGAAAGGAGAACATTGGATATACTAGAAGAGAAAGCTATGAAGAGAAGAACAATGCTTCCAGGAGAGTCAAATTTGGTCGGCTTATAATGAAAGGATTCTAGTGGTATTCCATAGAATGGAATTTGCATGGAGACTACAGATTGACCGGGGCAAAAAGGGTATTCAAGGCACTCTTTGTAGCTAAGTCACCTGACACGTCCAAACCCCCCCTCGTGTCGTGAATCCTAAGTGTCGGACACCAAACGGTAGGACACATGTCGAATACTCGTTTAGAACGTGTCATGTTCACAGGACATGTGTGTGTTGAAAATAGGACATGTGTCCTGCTCAAAAAAGGACCCTGGCTCATGTTTTCTCATGCAAGTTTCAACTGTGAGGTGTTTCAGTGTGCAACTAAGGGTTATTTTGCCTTACTAATTCTATTTAAAGAGGTCCCCACCCCCTCCATTTTACCCGCCCTAGTAATTAATGATAATATTAAATTCTTAAAGTTAAAGTGACATTCTTCTTTATCTTTCATTTTCATCCTTTTATTCTTCTTTATCTTTCATTTTCATCCTTTTACTTAAATTTTTAACACTACCATTAATTGTTTCAAGATGTTTGAGAGTGGTTCCAACCTCATTGGACTTCATATGGAGAAAGTAGAATTTTATGTCCCATTCAAAATTCAACAGACTTAACGATTTTCAGGATTTCAAGATTGGCAGAATTGCAATGTTTCCACTGGATTCTATCATGTAAGAGGGTATGAAACTGGAATTTAATCAAGGGCACCATACCCTTTATGTACCTCGATGTTGGTGGCATTGATTGTTGAACTCTTCTGTCACGACCCCAGTAAAAATGTACCCTTCACTCAAGTATAAACTCTTATGTTGAACTCTTCTCTTTGTCATTGTGTCAAGTGACTTAGTGGTGAATCTGCACACCAACCTTTGTCTTATTTGTAGTCACTAGGCAGAGAGAAGAGTGGTTGAAGGGAAAGACAAAGATGTGGGATGTGTTTCCTGATGATATGGGTTTGGACAACAGTGTTGAGTTGGCAATGTCATCATTTATGTTGGTAACTTAGTAACTTAAGTTACTAAGTTAGTACTAGTTGTATGTTTGAATTTGTATCATCATCATGTAACTGTTTACAGTTTAATTATTTCATTTTTGCATGTGTAATTCATAATTTAAATTTTTATTTATATATATATATATACATAAAACGTGTCCTCTGTGTCCTATTTCCAGGGGTTGTCGTGCCCGTGTCGGATGCTCGTATTTCCGTGTCCCGTGTCCCGTGTCCCCGTGTCAGGTGACTTAGCTTTGTAGACATTTTTAGTCAACAGTAATGGATCGTGTGATCACTGTTTAACCCAGAACAAAGCTTTTATTGGTAGCATGCTTGAGTTACAGTGCCAGGCAGATTTCCTTGGTATATTTCCAGAGCTGTTTATCATTTCCTGTAGCAGATTTAGGGGCAGAATTGATGGCTATAGCAGGCAGAAAGAAATTGTTGGCATTAATACACTTAAGTCTGGCGGCCAGTGGATCATTTGGACAGCATTGGCATGAAGACTTCCGTCATTTTTGAACACTCCTTTGACCTCCTTTTATTTGCACATATATGAGGTTTGGTTACACTCATATTGCTGGCTGGATGGGGCCATCCCCTCTTTCAGTGAGTTCATTGAGTTTTGCACCAAGAGTCACTTTCAAGTTTCTACAGCCCAGTACAAGAGAGATGTGTAATTTCTTCTGTGTTCAACATGGCGTTGACACACAGCATTTTAAAAAAAATATTTCAATGTCAACCATAAATAAAATATTTCAGTGTCCACCTAAAGTGAAAAAAATAGAACCTAATATATATATATATAATGTAATTTTAAGTAAAAAATTTCGATGTTGTGCTGCTCAGTGTGAGGGAGATGTGTAATTCCCTCCATGCTCAACATGGAGTTCCATCTTAACTCCAGATATGTAGAGAGGGATCAAGTCCCTCAAGGAAAAAACTTTTTTAGATTGAAAAAAATTGAGGAAACGTTCGTACCTCGAGGGATTTGATCCCTCTCGACGCATTATAGATCCGGAGTTAAGATGGATCTACCATGGTAGTTAAAACATTTCAATGGTGTATCCCTCAGTATGAGGGAGGTGTAATTCCTTCCATGCTCAACATGGAATTGATATGTGGCATATATATATATATATATATATATATATAAAGAACTAGCATAGATCCATATTAACTCCATATGTATCATTCACGGAGAGGGATCATATCCCTCGAGGTGAAAACTTTTTTTAGATTGAAAAAACTCAAGGAAGGGTTTGCACCTCGAGGGATTCGATCCCTCTTGGTGCATGATAGATCTGGAGTTAAGATGGATCTATGCTAGTTGCGTTGAGGGGTGCTTTCTACAACCCAGTATGAGAGAGATGTGTAATCCTCATGTGCTCTAACAAAAAAATATTTCATTGTCGACCATAAAGAAAATATTTCAGTGTCCACTTTAAGTAAAATATTTTTAGATCAACTTGAGATATATATATATATATATATATATATATATATATAAAGCTCTGTTACAAAAATCAGCAAAAAATCACCAAAATCGCGAGAAATCGCGATTTTTTCACCAAAACGAATTTTTCTCAAAAAACTGCTAAAAAAATCGCGGGTCGATGCCAAAAAATCGTCTAAGTAAAAAAATTAGAAAACCCGTGGGTTTAAGGGTCTGTGAGGGGTTTTTTTTGTTTTATTTGTGCATTTAGCCAAGGAGGAGAGCCAAGCCATTCAACCAGCCAAGGAAGAGTTTGCCATTGAGATTTTGTGGATTCAAGGGTCAGATTTGTGGATTTGGCATTGGAATTTTTAGTCCATTTCACAATTTTTGCATTTGGAGGTAAGTAAAAAAATTTGCCCATTATTTCTCATTTTTTCACCACAGATTTTCATAGGTTTTCAGTGGCAATGAGTTTTACATCTTCAAAATAGATTTTTGATGGATCAAAAACCATTTTTTCCATTGTTATGTGATTTTCTTTCTTGCCATGTATGCCCAAAAACGTTTTTGGTATTTTCTTGCCCTAGGTCGATGTAAATTAGTTTAAAAATTTTTGTGTCTATTTCAGGTTCAAAACCAAGTTTGAATGCTAGATACATAATTGATTTATCTCTGATGTTTAAATTTTCATTTTTTTCATCAATAACACATGCTAAAAATGATTTTTTTTGCCTTAGGTTCATATTTTTCCATATTAAAGATGTCAAAGCCATTGGATCCATTCTAGGAGTATGGTGAGCCTGATCCTCCAGGAAATCGACAACATCTCAGATGCAAGCTATGTGGGAAAGCAATGTTCGGTGGGGTATACCGACTAAAATACCACCTTGCGAAAATTCCAGAGAATGAGGTGGAGATTTGTACCGAGTCAAGCGAAGAACTTGTTGCGAAGGCCATAAAAGCAATTGAAGAGTATTCAGCAAACAAAAAGTACACAGAAGCCAAGAAAAAATAAATGGCTTCAAGATCCAGGTCAAGGGGAAGCACACACACTCATGGGGCGATGGGAGTGGAGTCTAGTGAGATCCACTCCTCACAGTCTGTAATGCCTACAGCAACATCATCATATTTTATGCCAAGAACCACACCCAGTGCACAACCTTCTATCAAGTCCATGTTGAAAAAAAAGAGAAAGAAGAAGCGAACAAACTTGTGGGTAGATGCCTTCTATGGAGTGATATTCCATTCAATTTTGCCAGGAACCCATTCTATGTGTCCATGTTTGAGGCTGCTAGTATTGTTGGTCCGGGGTATAAGCCCCCCACTTATGAAGAGTTGAGAGGGCCCATCCTTCAAAATGAAATGGTCGATTGCACTCAGAGGTTGCAGGAGCTTCGAGATTCATGGCAGTTCACAGGATGCATAGTGATGTCAGATGGTTGGACTGATGGAAAGGGTAGGACCCTTCTCAATTTCTTGGTTCATTGTCCCAAGGGGACAATGTTTTTGAAATCTGTGGATGCATCTGCACATGTCAAGGATGTGTCATTACTTTGTGATTTGTTGGATGGGTTCATCCAAGAGGTAGGTCTGCAGCATGTTGTCCAAGTCATAACGGACAATGCTGCAAATTATGTGGTTGCTAGTAGGATGCTTATGTCCAGGTATCCTACACTGTTTTGGACTCCTTGTGCCGCTCATTGCCTTGACTTGATGTTAGAGGATATGGGAAAGC
>ML796164.1:88496-102159 GCA_009831015.1 Picea engelmannii
TAGAGCCTCCTTGATTATGTATTTATGTTCCAATCTCTAGATATGTATTGCACTTGGTGCCATTTTGATATATTCATGAGCATACTTTGGATATTTTGTCTCTAATTGTCTCTAATGCTTTGGAAACAAGATTCAAAATCTTTTGGATCTCTAGATATGTATTGCACTTGCTGCCATTTTGATATATTCATGAGCATACTTTGGATATTTTGTCTCTAATTGTCTCTAATGCTTTGGAAACATGATTTAAAATCTTTCGGATCTCTAGATATGTATTACACTTGGTGCCATTTTGATATATTCATGAGCATACTTTGGATATTTTGTCTCTAATTGTCTCTAATGCTTTGGAAACATGATTTAAAATCTTAAAAATATATTTTTTCGTTAAAATTTAAATATTTTATGTATTTTTTAAAAAAATCGGTTCATTGAAACCGGTTCGACCGGTTTATTACCGGTTTCGGTTCCGATTCAGGTTGGACCCTCGACCGGTTCCGATACCGGTTTCGGTTTTTAAAACAATGATTTCAGTACACTTGGGAGAGGGCCGAACCTCTCAACTGTGGATCTGGGTATTTAAAGGAGGGTCACACCTTCACTTCTTAAAGGCCGAGGAGATTTTGGATATGTCCTAAGCATAGCACTACCCGGGAAGAGGCGGCAAGGGCTTTTGGGAAACAGAATATTGCCTTTCCCACAAGACCGAGGGCTAGAGAGGAGTTAGGAGACCGCTAAAGGAACTGGTGGTTGGACGACACTCTCTAAGGAGAATTTTTGCTACTGGATATTAATGTTATTGTTGCACCACTGAACTGAAATTAGTGGTTAAAACAATTGAACTCTATGGATATGCTGGTTACTTATAAATGCTCATTATTTATTGTAGAAAGTCTATGAGATACTGTGCAAAATTGACTTGTTGCAAGTTGTCTTAAATCCTTTTTCCAGCCTAGAAAACCCTAGGGATTTTACAGTGGTATCAGAGTTGGTGATCTTGCCATCCTGAGGGGTATTTAGTGGAAGAGAAATTTGCAACAGTCAACTGAGGTCAAGGACAGCATACCAAGGTTAGAAAGATGGAGACCAAGAAGGAGCTCATGGTTGAAATAAAGTGGGAACTAGCGGTAGGCAAGTACAAGCCTTATTATCAAGAGTATTTGGCAATAGGTAAAGAGTTTTGTGCAACTATGTCTTTTCGAGACTATTGCACCATCGAGTATGGAAGCTGGCCTGAAGTCCTAGATGAGGATTCCTTCAATGGCACAAGACGAAGATTGAAGGAAGATATGGCAGAAGAGCAGAGGGATGCATCGGTGGCACAGGCACATTCCCATGTGGAGGAGCGTGCATCCAACCATGATGAGGAGGTGAGCATAGAGGAGGACTAAGCAGTGGTCTATGATGAGACCGTTGGCACTTGTATGTTGACGGGGTCTATCACTAGTACTGATGATGAGGGGGCAACGTCTTGTCCCACCTATGTTGACTATGAGGATGACGACATAGAAGCACCTCATGCAACATTAGCATTGTCCTATGAAGTCCATGACACCAACACCTATGATAGACAGGTTGATGGCAAGCACACTGAGGATGCTTATGATGACGAGGGTGTGCTAGCACCCCACTACGATGAGCATTCAGCGAGCCATCCCACTTATGACGCTCATGATGATGATGAGGGCATGATAGTACCCACCTATGACGAAGGATGGGTGTTGGAGAGATGGCCAAGGGGCATGGATCCTTCTTCGCAGGAGCTATGCATGGAGGATTATGTCTCGCATGAGTCCCATCATAACATGGTATCACCAAGTGCATCGTGCGATGATGATGAGGAGAGCACTCTTATAGATGATAGCTCATATCATCTAGATATGGGTGGGCAGAGACCGTTAGCACTGCATGACTTGGAGGATCGCTTGTTGGTGATCGAGGATTGGATCACACAGGTGTTGACCATGACCGATGGAGCTCGTAGATTCATTGAGAATCTTATGTGGAGAGCTTAGATAGAGGAGAGACACAGTGGAGTAGCAGGTGGAGTCACTAGTGCTCAGTTGTGGATCGGCAAAGAAGCACTAGAGCAGTTGAAGTCAGACTACCTGCAATTGTTTATGGATAGGGACCTTGCCCTCAAGTTTGTCGAGGACAAGGAAAGAGAGGTTGAGGAGCTACATTATTAGTTGGGCTTGATACGCTCTTCACCACGTACAACAGAGACTCCATCAAATTTGGCAGCCATGGTACAGGCGGGCATGAGTGTCACGCATGATGAGAGGCAGGAGCCTCTTGTGACGAGGCCGGACGAAGAGCATTCTGAGTTGTCGACACTTGGGGAGAGTTGTGACTCTGAGAATTTGGATTGCACTCTTAGGTGGTACTACGGGGATCAGCCCTTTCCTTCGGAGAGCACACTAGAGACTCAGGAGATAGTTGAGCACCTTCCTTGGGGACTAGCCTATGAGGAAGTATGCACATCCAGGATTGGGTGGACAGGTACATGACCAAAATGAACACACTTTGGGATACATATACAACCATCATCAACAGAGTGTTGGGTTCAGTACCATACACAGGACACCGGATGGGACAGGAGGACACAGTGGTGTACAGCGGTATGTAGGATTCTTCATTGGCATACAATAGTGTAAAATGGAGCTTTGGAGCGTTTCCTCCATGGAGACCTCCTGACAGAGGCCACGAGCACACCATTGATTTGAGGTTACCCAGGATCGGAGAGGGGATGGGTGAGCCTCAGCGAGCAACATACATATCGATGATAGAGCCTCGAGGATGTCAGCAGATGAAGATCAAGGAGTAGGATACACACAATTCTGTTCCCAGATATCATCAGGTGATCTTGGTCATGCACTTGGCATTGACCAACACATTAGTCACTCTCTAGTCTTGCAGGCAGTTGTCGAGGCATCTTTTCTTGTGGTTTGATGCCCTCAACAGGGCATGGGAGGATCACTTAAGCCAGTTGAGTGGGACAGGTAGCCTCACAACAATGGCAGAGTGCCAGAGACCATCTATTTGGACTTGGTGATCAGCGTACAGGGTGCACAGTGGGAGTCTCAAACTCTATTGGAGCAGTGCACAGATTTTTCGGCAGCAAACATTGGGGGTGATAGACTTCCAACCTAGTGGTGGGATCCGGGCATTCATAAGAGTGATGGGTTGCTTTGGATGAGATTGATGACCGACGAAGTGGAGGAAGTGATGGATCGGCATCGTGGTGGGGATGAGGTGAGGGGAGTCGTGGAGTTTTGCTTTTCCCTCATGATACCCAAGTTCGAGGTTAGCCGCGGATTGACAAGTGTTGATTTCAATGAGATGGTTTGGTCGAGTATGATCCACAATAGGGAGTTCCAGGAGAGGGCATGGGACCCTAGGATTGTAGTTGTTGGTAGCTCGACAACTGACACAGATGGGATGGCCAGCGTGTGTTCTCTAGAGTTTACCCTTGGGGTGCGTATGATTGATTTCTTGGAAGAGCAGTCTTCTGAGGAGTTGGTCGTGCCTCGACAGTTCATGATCGCTTGGCTCATCAAGGATAGTTTGACAGGTTCTTTTGTGAGCACCGGGCAAATCAGTGCTATGAGTGGAGAGTGCTTCGCATCATACAGGGTAGTTTGGGACCCAAGTGACTCCACCACTTATGAGCAAGTCTGAGAGAGTTTCGCATGGAGGGACTTCGCGGACGCTTTGTCAGGACATATGGGGGAGTGTACGACTTGGCGGCTGAGCAGGTCAGGGCACACTCTTCAGGCAGGGTTGATACAGCCTTCGCCCATTCTAGGGGGGAGTGTATGGATAGACTACATCATAGATCCACTGAGGGTGCAGAGCATATTGATCGACCGACCAACAGAGCTCATGCACATTTTGGTGATCTCATGGGCAGCACAGATGACAGAGTTACCTCCTTGGTAGAGAATGATCAGGTCAGCAAGCAAGGGATTGACTACCCGTATTAGTGATTACCTTCAGATAGTTGGTTAGGCGATGGTAGTAGACCGACGAACTGAGAGATATTTGCATGATTACGTGAGGTCATGGATTGAGTGGTTACATCTAGGCGAGCATTACAGCAATACCACTCATGATAGCTTACAAACCACCCACGATCGGCATAGCATGGATGTAGACAGGCACGGGGTGGGACTTAGATTTGATATCGGAGATGTGGTGTACTTGACGGTGCAACCTTTTAGACCGTCTCCATGGAGGAGAGGTGGCGTTGAGAGGATGAGGCCACGCCACTTTGGCCCCTTTGGGGTGATTCAGAGAGCTGAAGAGGTAGCTTACGAGTTGGAGTTGTCCGCGGGTAGCCAGGGGCGCAGTATTTACCATGTATCATGCCTCCAGAGGGCATGGGGACCACAGGTCACTACTCCCATTGAGTTACTGCCACTAGATGAGAAGGGATGGGTGTTGTTGACTCCTGAAGAGATTATGGATGTCCGGGAGAGGAGACTAAGGAGCAGAGTGATCAGGGAGTACCGCGTCACGTGGAGAGATTGGTCGGTAGAGGATGCCACGTGGGAGAGTGAGCATATTTTGCAACGTCCTGGTTTGTGGTTGCTCGAGAACAAGCAATCTCGGGAAGGGAGGACTTTCATGTCCCCTCCCATTTGACCACATCGGAGGGTGGACATAATGGCCTAGGGGGCTCCCCGTAGGTCACAGTTCCCCAACTAAAGGGGAGTCGTGGGGCTTTAATGGGCACAAGGAAGACAAAGGCTGGGTTAAATGTGTCCATTGGGAAAAAGAAAGGGGTAAAATACCCCAACTTAAAGGGATAAGCCACCATTGGGTGAGGGAAAGGGTAAAAAGACCCTAACTTGAGGGGTAAGCCACCAAAAAGAGGGAAATCAAGCAAAAGGGAAACTATATAAGAAGATGGAGGCACATTTGAGCAAACATACAAGGATTATTTGGAGTTCTCTCTTCTGTTTTTGGAGGCTGCCTCTGTCCTTTGGAGGGTTGGTAAACCCTCAGTTCTGCTGAGTTTTGGTGGGCTAGTGCTCACCCTAGCTCAACCCTGGGGCAATCTGCCCTATAATCTGTTGCCATCTTCTATCAGCTTCATATCTTGGATGTTCTGAGACTAAAAGAAGACTCGTTGAGGGGATTGGAGGGTCAAGTCTGTTGCAGCTGCAGCCAGGGGAAGGCCGAGCCCTAATCTGAGCAGTTTGAAGGAGGCCGAGCCTATTTCAGTACACTTGGGAGAGGGCCGAACCTCTCAACTGTGGATCTAGGTATTTAAAGGAGGGCCGCACCTCCACTTCTGCAAGGCCGAGGAGATTTCGGATATGTCGTAAGCCTAGCACCACCTGAGAAGAGACGGGAAAGGTTTCTGGGAAACAGAAGATTGCCTTTCCCACAGGACTGAGGGCTGGAAAGGAGCTAGGAGACCGCTGAAGGAACTGGTGGCTGGGCGACACTCTCTAAGGAGAATTTCTGCAGCAGATAACAGTTAAGAACTAGAAGGGATAGCAGACATCTTCCAGCAAATATACCGTCAGATTCTTTTGGGTATTTTAGGGCAAATCTTGTAGCTGCTACAACAGCCTCTAGAGGTTTATTAGTACTGTCATAAACTATCCTTTAATATTAATAGCAACTGGACGTTAGATACTGTATTCCGGGAATTGTTATAGTTACTGCTGGATATTAATGTTATTGCTGCACCACTGAACTGAAATTAGTGGTTAAAACAATTGAATTCTATGGACATGCTGGTTAATTATAAATGCTCACTGTTTATGGTAGAAAGTCTGAGATACTGTGCAAAATTGACTTGTTGCAAGCTGTTTTAAATCCTTTTTCCAGCCTAGAAAACCCTAGGGATTTTACAAAAGAGTTACACAAATTCAAATTTTTGGAGACTCACATCTAGTCATCCAATGGATGAAAGGAGAGTTCACCTGGAGAAATTTCACCCTACAACCATTATTTCTTGACATCAAGAATATACAAACAGCCTTCACTCATATTTCTTTTGCTCATCTCTACAGGGACAAAAACAGATTATCTATAGAAGAGACAGGCTTTCCAAAGGACTGGAGCTGCAATAGGGCACTTGGGAAATCCTTGAATCCACTCAAGGACAATCTTCTTCTTATTTTCATGAACTTCTGTATTTAATTTCTTCACTTTCTTAGAGATTATGGAACAATGATCCTTGAAACTGCAATTTTCTGAATCTTTTTGGGAAGACTGTATTTATATTTTTGAGGAATTCTTGAGCTGAAAAAATTTGGAAGTTTCTATGTAAAAGGTACAGGCTAGTGTTAGACGTAAGAAAAAGTTATGAAACTGTATGCTAATGAGCAAGGTCTATTCTTGCTGGTATGTACTCAAACAATGCAAGCATCTACAGAAGACTGTTAAGTCTTTTTGTATTTGGCCTCATGAGGCAGTCTGAAATACTCCTCAATATCTGCTGTTGTAATTTTGTTAACTTTAATAAAATTACTTGACTTTTTTCCTTGGAAAAAAAATATATAGACACACACACACACATTGTCAATTGGGTTTAGCTCGGGTGGTTGGGAGGAATGATTGTTATCCTCCCCACCTAGGTTCAATTCCCGCAAGTGACATGTTGATCTCTTAACGAGTATATTGTTGTGATGGCTTCGAGCCCTATTGTTGACCAGCCTTGTGCCCTGAAGATTCTAAGGTTTACCCTGGGCACCATCCTCAAAATGAGGGGAAGTACTCAAGGATTTTCCCCGAGCAATGTAACCTGGAAAAAATACACACACTCATTTTGTATGTATGCAATGTGTTATCCCCATTTTGTGGATAACTAAGGAGATGATGTCTCGAGGCCCTCGGGTTGCAGATATGGAGTGCCGAGAGACTACATGACCAGCAGTACCCTTTGCACAGATGGAAAACCCACTCACCACCACAGATGGTCACAAGTTTACAGATGGCATCCACCACGCCAGTTGGCTTCTGAAAGGCAGTGGACCTTGCTCCATGAGGTACAAGTCAGTATTATGGTAAACATCATTTCAATACCTAAGCCATTTGATTATGTTGTATCTTAGATTGCTCTAGATTTCATGATATGTGCTTGGACATTATGCCTTTTGCCCTACTTCACCTTGATGGTTGACATTGCACCCTAGTAAGTGGTCTTCTTTGGGAATGGGTTTGTTGCTTGGAAATCCCTTAATGAGCCATCGTGCCATTCCCGACCATACTTACCATTTTCCATCATTTTTCCCCTCTATTTCCTTATCTCTTGGGATTTTAGGGTGTTGACCCAAAAAGGGGTTGTCCCTCATTCTATGGGAAGAAGGGGCTAAAGGCCCAGAGGGGTTGGTGTTGGGTAAAAGATAAAATCCATATATGACCCTTCCAGATGCTTCGCCCAAGGATCACCCAAGAAAGCAATAAAACGATTATCTTTGAATAAAAGGGGACCCATAATATAACAAAGAAATGCCCAAAAGATAGATTGAAGGATAGGAGGTCTCATCACGAGTCGACCTATCACGTCCATGGATATCTAGTGGTATGACATTGTCATTATCTGGTCACTAAACCAGGGCAGTGGCTCTCAATTGCATGGCTGAGAGAAAAGGGGTCTCATCACAAGCCAGCCTTCTCATTTCCATTAGGCATTTGTGGGCGACATTGCCACCATATGGTCACCACGCGAGGGTAGTGACCTTCAACCTTTCATTGTGCTAAAGAAAATATAAAGAAAGAAAGATAAAAGGCAAATGATGGGCTTGGAAAAATTGCATTGCAAACGAAGGTACCGCACACCCTCTACAAAGGCACCCATGAATGAGACACTACTATCCCTAGTATGTCATGAGCCCTATGCCCATTGAGTCTTGACCCCATCCACCTCACACTTTACATGGCTTAGAGAGGGACCTCTTGGAGGCTCTCCTTGACCTAGGGCAAGATCTACCCAATAGGACACCTCATTTACCCTCCCATACTTAAGCTTGACAAAACACATAGTGTTTTTGAGTTGTTAATTGTTTGATATAGTAATCTTTGATGCACATGCTTAGATGGCTTATTTATTGATTGGATCCACTTATCATGATGTTATGACTTGAGATCCTTGGAGGGTGTGTTCATTTGTCTTTGCAGGACCTTGCTGGTGGATAGTTTTGGGAGAACAAGCCTAGCTTGGGCTTCCATGGGGCTACAAGCCCACAGGTTGGATGCCAGGGGCCCGCATGCCAGATGAGAGAAAGATAACTTGGACGGCCTTGATGATGACTTGGACGACCTAGCCAACCCATTGCTTCCCAAACGATTTGCCCAGGAGGGGCAAAACGTCCCATTTTTAGCATGACGTCGTGACTATGGGGGCTACGGCTTGGTGGTAGGTGCCACTCATTTGCACTTGAACGCTTTGAGGAGAAGAGGGTCTTCACCATGATGAGATCACCTAGATGCTTGACATGTGGCCTTGGGAGGCCCTTCCATACTTCTCCAACACCACCGTCCTCCTCAAAGTGGCAAAATGCCCCCTAAAGGGGTGACGTCATTCTAGATTAGGGTTTAATTTGTGCAAAAGATGAAATTTTAAGTGAATTGTTTAATATTATTGTGTTAAGGGGGCAATATTAGGGTTGTTGACCCCTAATCTTGTGTTTTACTCCTTATTTTGTGGACAAGCCATGTTGACTAATTTTTGTATAAATAGAGATCATAAGATCTCATTTTAAATCATAACTCTCCTCTCACAAGAGGTTTTGGTCTGAAATTTTCGGCCTCCTTAGCTATTTTAGCTCTTGTGCACTTGTGTATGGCTGATTTTATGAATGGTTAATGGAAGAAGTGATGCGCTAGCCTTCGAAGGTTATTTTCTAGCTCTTGTGGTGGATTGTCTTAGCATCTCTCTTGATCTTGGTATGGTTTTTACTCTCTTGCTATCATTTTATTCAAGTCAAGTATTGTTTATGCTAAGAGCTAGGTGGGAAGTATAAGGGCATACACCCCCACCATACTCTTCACCAATTTTGCTTCATCTCACTTATTTACAAGGGTTTGCTAAGAGAAGTATAAGGGCATACACCCTCTTAGCTTAAACCCTAGCTTAGAGAAACTTGCCTTGGGAAGTAAAAGGGCTTATACCCCCAAGGAGGTAGCTTCTCTAAGCTCCTTGTGACTCCATTAACCCAATAGTAAAGGCACTAGTCATTGATTTGTTGCATTGGAGATATAAAATTATTGCATTGGGAAACGCGAATTTCGGTCATTTTTGTTTCTTGCTAAGTGGATTGTTTTCCTTCTGCCTTGGGCACCTCACAGCCACTAGGGAGTCCCCATCTAGGGGCTACTTATTGTTGTTGTTACAAAGTTGCATCTTCAGCCATTAGGGCTGCAGAAACCCTAACATACTTGCTTTAATAACTCTCTTATTAACCATTGATTTTTCCTCAAAATTTGCACACTTACTCTATTTGTCCTAGTGCACGTTTTGGCAACTTTTGAGAGGATTTCAGTGGCTGATTTTCTTGTTGTAATACATTGAATGTTTCAGCCATAAGGCTGATATAATTTGTTGCAAACAAGTGTTTACAACAGCCTTATCTTTTGTGCTTGAATTTTGGCTTTTCATCTTGAGTTTAACTAGTCAATTGCTAGTCTTTCTCTTGCATTTTTTACTTGATATTGAGCACATATTGAGCAGCTTATAGTATCTTTTTCTGATATATACTGTCATCTATTGCTGCAAATTAGGGACAGCAAGCTTAACTTGTTGATCCAACTAACATATATTGTTGCAAGGTGTGTTTTCTTGTGTCTCAGGCAGGTACAATCATCCGAAAAGGCACTATACTTGTGGGGCAGCCTTTACTTGACTTACAAGGCATCTCTCCCTACCCTTCATTTCATTTACACTTGACCTATAGGGGCTTCACCTTCCATCTATCTCCATCTCCATCTCAACCACCCTAGGGTCACTGAGATCGCCTCCCTAGAGTGACCTAGTCACCCTTGAAGTGCAGGACCTACATCAAGGTGACATTGGGTGTAGGATTCCCAAAGTTATAGCACTTGTTCCTTGGTTGGGTCGGGCTTTGCCCAATCTACAACTTTTGCCATATATAATATATTAATGGGAAATGTTATCAAAACCGGAAAACAGACCAAACCGGTTGACCCCAAAAATAAGAAACCGGACAAGACCAGAAAAAAAACCAAAAAAAAAACGTATACCAAAAATTTCATAAAATATTCAAATTTTGAAAAAAAACATATATATACATGTGCATCCATATGAATCCAAACCATTTATACACAAATATGCAAAGATTTGCATTTATATAACAAAAGTGCATATAACCAAAATAGCACCGAGTGCAATCCATCTTTGAACCAACATACATCAACAACGAGGCTTTAAATGGCCTCTACAGTCCAAAAAAATCATGATACAACAAATAACTACATATCATCAAGATCATTACTTATATTAGGATCATCATCATTAGTGTCACCCTCTAAGCATTAAAATAAGATAGAAAAATCTTAACATGACTAATAAGTAATTTTACTTGAGTGAAGGGTACATTTTTACTAGGGTCAAGACAAAAGAGTTCAACAATCAATGTCACTAGCATCGAGGTACATAGAGGACTTGGTGCTCTTGATTAAATGGCAGTTCCATACCCTCATACATGATAGAATCCAGTGGAAATGTTGTGATCCTGCCAATCTTGAAATCTTAAAAACTGTTAAGTCTGCTAAATTTTGAATGGGACCTAAAATTTTACTCTCTCTATGAAGCCCAATGAGGTTGGAAGTTGGAACCACCCTCAAACATACTGAAACAATTAACGGTAATGTTAAAAATTTATGTAAAAGAATGAAAATGAAAGATAAAGGAAAATGTCACTTTTACTATTACCATTACCATTACCCTAGGGTTAGGTAATAGGCCCCCCTTCCATTAAACAATTGATATTTTTTTTTAATTTGAATTATGTGGATCCATGACGCGTTGTACGAATGTTGTACGAAACCGGCCGCTTCGGTACCAAACCAACCAAAAACAGTTATGTGCCACCAGTCGGCCTGGATTTGCCTACAAACCGGTTCAACCGACCGGTTTTGTCGGACCGGAATGTTTTTAATAACACTATTAATGGGCACAATCTTTTTTATTTCTGTTCAAAGTTATGAATGGTACTGATTCATAAAATCTGAATTTTCAATATTTTTGGTTCATGGTTTAACATATATGCCATTTCCTCATATTTGGATCTTAACTTTTCAAAAAATCAACGGGATCCATATCTAGATCTTGTAACTTAGCTTTCCACCTCTTCTAGCCCATGTGAACAAAAGGAGCAAGACAAAGCCATTATCTTTGTAGAATGGTTAGCACGAATACATGCCAAAGCAATAATCTTCTTTAAACATAGGCAAAATACAACACTCTTCAAGAAAGACATGGAATCCAATGTTTTCAAATTGAACATAAAGTTCTATTGCACCTTAATAGACAAAGGTTTAAGAACAACCAACACCACAAAAAATTAAGTAGGGTCCTTACACCATTTGTGGCCTATTGACCAATGTTCCACAAGGACACGTCCCTGAGGGTGGGGGGCGCGCCCCCCACGTTTCCCACACACCGGGGATGGAGGGGCGGCTGGAGAAACGTTTCCCCATGTCCCCCTTTTGGGGAAACACGGGGAGACGCAAGGGGGTGTGTTTCCCCAAAAGGGGTGCTTCTAGGCGTCCCCCCTTGAAAAGAAGGGCTTTTAGATGCACCCCCTCCAAAGGGGGACTCCTGGGCGTCCCCCCTAAGTTTTTGCCTAATAAGACTTAAAATTAAAAAAACAAAACAATTTATTAAAAAGTTATAAACCCTACCTCACATATTTACCTTGGGCTACTTATAATTATGATTTATCATTGCTTTACACTCATTTGACATTTACATTTCAGCCCATGAGTTATTCCGTCGACCTTGAGCCCATTGTTAATTTTCAATTTTAACATTTGAGTCCTGACTCTAGATACCGATGACCTCATATTGACTCGTCACTATTTACTATTTTTGAGCTTGAGTAATTTCAATTTACTATTTCAGACTTCCATATCTATTATTTTGCTTAGTAATAATTTAGTAATTAGATTCTAGAATGATGAATTTAAATCAATGTATACAGTATTTTACTATATCTATTTCATTTATGATTTATGAATCCATGCATTTGATTACTTAATCAGAATCAGAATCATGTTTATTATTTATATCATTTACAAATTTGAATTTAGTACTAGTTTACTGTTTACTATTTACATTGCACAATGATGAATTTACATGGGCTGAATTGTTATTGTTGGAATTTTTATCATTAATATATATATATATATATATATATATATAGAGAGAGAGAGAGAGAGAGAGAGAGAGAGAGAAAGACAGGGGGACCTATGCTAGGGACTGTTATCGCATAGTTTGTATTTTAGGTCACAGGCTAAATGATAGAGGACAAACTGGCGTAACAGGAACCTTCCCCACCCAATGTCACCTCGATGGGGAGGTTCTTTCTGTTTAGGGAGGTTAGCCCGGGGGAGACGTCCCCGGTAACCTAGGGTTTGAAGAGGCAAAGGATACAAGGTCAAGTCTTAAGATTTCCCTCCTCGCAGGTTACCACCAGTATCAGATAGTCCGGCTAATCAGCTAATAAAAGAAGTGTAGGCCCTGTTGAAAACACCTGCCCAGAACAAGATAATGACAACACAATATATATATTTGCAGGTTGTAACTCAAAGGGTTTGTACTTCTTTAACTATCTGATTTCATTTAATAAGCAATGCAATAGATACAAGATGAAAGTCAACGTTTTGTTAATTAGCCTAAGAAAGATCATCAATTCATCAATATCTATCCAAATGACCAAGCCAACAATATATTTAATCAATGATTTGTTCAATAAATGCTTGACGTCATCACTCAATTTCTTATAGGAGTCAAAAGCTTGTTGCATCAGCTATGACGTCAGCCTAGGTTAGCAATGTTAGGGTTAGTTAGTTAGGGTTTCAGAAATTAAAGTTTAAAAGGTGGTTTTGCACACTAAAGGCTCAATGTTGGAGATCTAACCAGTGCCTTAGGGTATATGGAGTCAAAAGTAAGGGCACAAGGTCTCAGGAGGATAAGAACTTAGAGACTGGAAGGTAGGGTTCTATGGTGTTGCAAAGGCAGGGCCCTAGAATCAAAACCCTAGGGGAAAGAGGCTCACTCCAGTGTTGCTTAAGCAAGGCCTCGTGCTCTTTCCTCCTTCTCTAAATAAACTTAGCAAAACGGCTAGCTCAAAGTATAAATTTAAGGGAGAAAGTGTTGCAAAGGCAAGGCCTTCAAACCCTAGAAGGTGAAACCCTAGGTGTAGTCAAACTAGGCCTAGGACGTCTCCTCTTTTCAACCTATAACTTCAACGCTAGCTTAGAAAAAAGGAAGACAAGTGTAGCAACGGCTAGGCTATATCTTCTTTCTTCAATGGCTGAAAACTATTTCTCAACAAGGGGACATGTAGCAATAACCTACTTGTGTGCTTGCTACCTAGGGTTTTAAAATCAGCAAATTTATAAGTAAATGCAAGAATACTAACCTACAACCATTCAATCAAGAAGTTTTGCAGGAAAAACA
>ML796164.1:102209-124763 GCA_009831015.1 Picea engelmannii
CAAGAATACTAACCTACAACCATTCAATCAAGAAGTTTTGCAGGAAAAACACTTACATATCATGAAGAAAAGCATGTGCAAACCCTAGTTGTAAACCTTCCTTGAGAGAAATGCCATAAATGCCAAGAAAAATCCTCCTTCAAGAGTTGCGCCTCACTTTAAAACACCAAAACTACCCTAGTAGGGCGCAAGAATTAAGATCTCACAAGAGAGTGAGTTGTTGTTATGTCCAAATGAGGGAAAAACATCCTCAATATATATCATTCCATGACCTTTAATTTACAAAATAGGTCATTAAAACAGCCGACAAGGCTGAATACAAAATTTACACTGTTTTTACATTAACTGCTAAGTAAAAGACACAAAATGAGCAAAAGGTGGGACGTCAAGCCCTTATGAGGGAGACGTTGGCCCTTTTTGGGCTAGTCCAGCATCCAGAAGTCAGGCGTTAGCCCTTCTAGGGCTCCTTCAAGCTGCCACACGTGCCAGTAATCCATCAAACTGCCACACACTCAAGGTGACATCTAGATCTCCTGGGTGACATCATGTCCATCAAGAGGAAAACGTTCCATCTGAAATGGGTCATCCCCCCTAGGCCAGGCTCAGCCAAAGTGTCCTGGGTGGAACGTCCTTCTTTTCTTCATGTGCAAAGGCTCATCATAACACTGTCCTGTCTCTGCCACTGATAGGATCCCAACAACCCTCTGATGGGCTCTTCAGCCCCATGGAGGTCCGAGCTAATCATCTCCCCATGTGTACCGGTCCACTGGTACCTGTCCGTCGGGTATGGTCCTGCACATCAAAAACTTCGCCCTCCATGGACTCATTAGTCCTCGGGATCATAGCAATGTCAATCATATCTCACCATTAATTTTATCAAATACATGCATAAAACCCCTAACATATCCTCTAATAGCTCAAAGATATTACACTGATCTACTATACAAAGCTGAAGAAAAAGATAAGGTAACCTATTGGGCCAGTATCCATAAGAAGAGGAAAGTTCCCAAAGGACATTATTCAAGCCATGTAATAAGAGGTGATATGGTCTAAGGATGTCCAGACACAGTGAAGACCAGGGGCAGGTATTATCCGTGGGTGCCTTTGTAGAGGCGAGTTGTACTTATCATGGATGTAGTTTTTTCCAAGCCCCTTTATTGCCTTTATTCTTTCTTTATTCATTACTTTTTTCTTTCAAGGTCTGACCAGAGGACACTGCCTTGGCGTGGTGACCAGAGCTGACAGCGTTACCCACGAGTATTTTCGCAGAAATGATAAGGCTGGCTCGTGATGAGACCCCCTTTCCCTTAGCCATGCAACCAAGGGTCATTTCCTTGGCGTGGTAACCAGATAATGGCAATGTCATACTGCTAGATACCTATGAACATAATGGGTCGGCTCGTGATGAGACCTCCCATCCTCTTGGTTAGGTCTTGTTTTATTATTTTTCTTTGGGTCCCTTTTGTTTCTTATCGAGAGGCCTTTTATTGCCTTCTCGGGGATCCCTGGGCGAAGCATCTCTAGGTTTCATTTCCTATGGCTTTTATCTTTTACCAGCTGCTTTTACCTCATGGGCCTTTAGCCCCTTCTTCCCACAGGACAAAGTGTAACCCCTCAAATAGGTCATCCTAATGCCCGGACTAGGGGAATGGGATGGATGTAAGGGAGATAAGACGTAAAATGATAATATGGTGGGAGCGAACGATGGCTTTTCAAATCCCCCCTTGGTGGCTAACCAAAACCTATGGGTACAAGCTTGCTAGGGCACCCCGTTAATCCCCCCAACAATGGTCAAGTGGGTTAGTGTAAGATCCAAGCAGTTATCAGAAATGTAAGGAACCTGATGCATATATCTGAAAGTTATAATGATCAAACATGACACATACCATGATACCTGGACCAATTACCTCATGGAGCAAGAGTCTTCTCTGATGCAAGTCCAAGTCGATGGTGATGGATGTTGCTACTGCTGACAGGACAAATCTGACGAAGAAGAAGAAGGATGGGCCCTCCAGGGCCATGATCAAGTCAATCCTGTTCTCGGTACTCCATGTCTACGACCTGTGGGCCTCGAGACATGATCTCCTAGTTATCCCTAGAAATCAAGGATAACAGGGACCATAATGTCTCCCCGTCCCCCCTGAATTTCCCTAAAATTTGGGAGTGCTCCCACACTCCCCCCTCTGTGCGTCTCCCCGCTCCCACGCACCCCCATCCCAGAAACTTGGTGGAACATTGCTATTGACCCAAATGCTTTCCACCTTGACCTTCTAAGTTCTAATGCATCTTGCCATTCATGATGTGGTTAATATCAACAACCACGAGATGTATGAGCCATTGGAATTATAAGGGAAGGTGCATGTGAGACATTCACATGACCTATCCCAAATTCCCAACCTTAGTTTTAGAGAATACGCTATTAGACATATGGAAAAAAAAATAAGAAGAAAGTAAATTACTGTGTACCTGGTTAGCAAAAAAGGTTGCTTGTCCTCACAAGCCAAGTGGATTTCTCAATCCACATTTGAGCAACAGTTTTTGCGATCTTCGACAAAAATTGGGGATAATTTCTTCCTAAGCATGGAAGAAATAACGAGTACTCAATTTATTTTTTGTTATCATCCTAAGCACATTTTATACTATATTATAACAATAACAATAATATAATTTACTGTCACAGCCTAGCCAGGCACCAAATTGATGCATGAGACCCACTTGTTACTGGGACAAGGAACCCCTCCACACAGCGATTTGACCGCTTAGTCTACAGAGATGTACATACCCTACCCCCCTCCAGATTCGAACTTGTGACGTCCAAGGAGGAAACAAATGTTCTTAAGTTGAATCTTAACCATGAATGGAGTTTTCTATGTACTATATCCCAAGTGTATTACTAGGCATGTGTCTGATTTCACGGCAATGCTACAATTAAGAACCAAATAGAGTTAGGTGATAAATCCCACATGTAACTCCTTGCATGTAACATTAATGTAACATTAGAAGAGGCCAAACAACTCTTGAGCAGAGGTCTTTCTACTACTAGGCTACTTAAGGACATCATCTTTCATGCGCATTCAATCAGAGTTGAGAATACAAATTCCCTATTACATAAGGAATCTTTGGTGTCCTATCATTCATAAAGAAGTTTCATGTGGTCCTCCTCATTGTGCTCCATCTTTCATACAGTCATACATCATGCATCTTCATGGGCACATTCTAAAAGAAATAAGAACCATCATGGCTGAGACAAAGGTATGTACCAATTCACATATCATACAGGTTTCACAGCTATTAAGCTATGCTCAAAGTGTAGCTTAGAGTTTATGGTATATTAAAATGTCCAGTACCACAGACATTTTATATCAAACTTACGTGGAAAGCGTGTTATTCTATAGTACTAAAGGCTTAGCACTGAAACATTATGCATATTGTAGGTCTATCAGGCTTTTACCATCTCCACAAGCAAGTCATTTGGAAACAAAAATAAGTTAATCGGTGATATTCTGAGATACATACTTCAAACTTCAAAGAGTATGGACTGAACCAACCTAAAATAGTCTATTAGCTTGCTACATCTAACCTTGCAGTTGGAAAGGAAAATATGAAATTGATATCAATACTACTAACATTGCAATCTTCCATTGGTCGTGTATGCTAAATTATCAAAATGATTGATGAATTTGCCTCAAGTAGAAGCAGCGTATTAGGGCCTAGAAAAGTATGCATGGATTGTCATAGTAATATGCTTTTCAACATGTTTTGCCTTATTATTTAAGATATCCCTAAAATGCGAAGCTATGCTCTACTTAATAAGGATAAGTGGAAAAATTGTTCCAATGACAACAATAGCTTCCAATAGCATGCTTGAAATGCATGTTAGTATTTAAAATTTGCAACATTTTAAGAACATGAGTTATTATGAAATCCAAAGATGTAAGTTGCCACTCCACAGAACACAAATAACCTGCCTAGGAAATCTGATCAGAATACATTGCACTATGAAAGATCAGCTAGCAAAGCGTGAAATATACAACATAAAACAATATATGCCGTGTGCAAATAAACTGACTATAGAAAAACAAAAGACTTAGAAAAAAACTAAGAGAAAAATTAAGTTTGAACACATTTAGGCTTTTGAAATGATTTTAATGGAATTTGAAATTCAAATACAATGCACAGTTTAATAGTTTTAATAAAAATAGATGATCGCATTTTAGTATAATAAGAAGCACAACGATACAGACCTCATTTGAAACGTCAAATATTCCTTCTTCAATCTTTTGATATATTTTTGCAGCTGTATTTATAAATGCCTGAGAACAGCAAGACTATCAATGAGATCTGCAAAACTTGAACTGCAACCAAACTGATAAGGAACAGCCAAAATTTTAAATAAGCATACCTCCTCAACATTCTGAGCTGTTTTTGCAGATGTTTCCATAAAGACCAGCCCATGTTCTTTTGCAAATTGTGCACCCTCTTCAGTACTCACTGCTCTTCTGTGGTCAAGGTCACACTTATTGCCAATAAGCATGATAGTCATATTTGAATTTGCATGTTGCCGAGCATCCTCAAGCCAGGTAGCAAGGTGATTGAAAGTTTCTCTCCTGTATAACATTATAAATAATTGCTGAAACATTATGTTTCTTTTACTACAAATGGGCATGCATAACTGTCTATACCAAGTAAAGGAATATAAATGCATCAGAGAAATAATTCAAATGGAGTACAGAAAAGTTAAAATGGGTTGTACTCCACCAGAGATGACAAAATCCAAATTTTGAAATCAACTGCTCTGTAGGTTGTATGGTTCAAGGATAAGATGCCAAGGCTGGTATAGCTATGACAGTTTTGAAATTGTCATAGTATTAGGATCATACTTACCAGACTCTTCCATATCCAAGTTGACTCTCAATTTTGACTCTACTCTTTGACAAAATCAAGTTGCATCAGCCCTTATGAGTCTAACTTGAACCCAAGTCATACTTGCAATTTTGATTTGCATGTCAAACACAAGTCAGATTAACACAGTGAGTTTGACTCTAGAATCAGATTGACACAGTGAGTTTGACTCACGAGTCAGACTTGATCATTTGTCTATAAAACACACTAAAAACATAAAGAAGCATTCATTTTGTTTATTTTTCTGACCCAATTTCACAATAGACAACCAGTGGACTTGTCCCCTATCTAGAATTCAAAGTGTGTTGTAGTATGTAGTATCTTTTATCTACTTTAAAATGAGTTATTATTCAAAATTCACATCATATGGAAATTGTAAACTTTCACATTAATGAAAAATATCATTTTCACTGAAATTTAGTGTATTTTAATATTATTTTAGTTTTCCTGAGTCAGCTCACTAGTTTTTCATGAGTTCAAGTCAACTCTTACTCTTCAACCTTGCTGAGTCATTCTCCAAGTCAAACCTCGTAACTTTGTCAGGATGTTGTAAAATTTGGGAGTCTTGACAATTGCTTTAATATATCAATGTATAATTGTCAGACTGGTCCGAACTATTTAAAATAGCTTCCAAACATTGCATGCCTGCTGCTTGTTATGACAGTCAGCAACCGAGAACCTTCCAAATGGCTGGGATATTTTCTAGATATGTTCCAATCCTAAAATTCTTGTGAGATATATATTCTGGGAAAACCCCATATTAATCAATATTAAGGCAGTTTCAGATATACCCTTCGAAAAAGGGTCTATATTCTGCAACTCAGTTACTAATCTGTTATACATGCCATCTGGATATCGAGAACAAGATATATCTCCCCTTGATGTCATTCAGCCATCTATGCAAACATTTGATTGATGGGAATCATTTTTGTAAATCAAGGCTTAAATTTTTCCATCAGATGGAAGCATACACCTAAGCTCAAAGAAATTCATTACAGTTAGTTGTAGGAAAAACTTCTGTCAATGGCTGCTTGTGCATCAGTAGCAATCTATAGCATGGGAAAATTTGCTTCGTGGATGGTCCAACAGGCAGGAAGAATTGTTTGGGATGTCATCAGATTGACAGTCATTTCCTTTCAATGGAAAAGGCAATCTTTTGAGATCGGAGCCAAATTTGGCATGTTACTAGCTCTCCTCACCTAGGGGAGGTAGCCTATGTGGCTACACTTTGGCTAGATGATGTATAATTCATGATGTATTCTTTATTGTTCAGTAATGAAATATAAGATGCATTTTCAAAAAATAGTACATGCACACACACATATATCTGCTTCATATGGGTATGATAGAGAAAAGACAGCAAGAAAAGCAATCTGCTCATCAAGGCCATCAATGGTTATGACTCATGAGTGTATATAGGTAAGTCAGAAAGGTAACATTCATACAGGTAATGAATGAAGATAAGCATAACCTCTGAATTGAATAACCAAATAGCAATAAATTCAAAGAACAAATGGGCAATAGTCCTGACTTCTAATTGAGTGTTTCAAGCTTCCAGTGAGATGTGCCCATACCCAATAAGTATGGCACAGATGATAAAGAAGAAAGGAAGAGATTTTTCTTATGCAATCAACCACAAGAGAATGAAGAGTAAATCATAACCGTGAGTCCCACTTTAATGGTATGTGTCGAAAAAGCTTGAAGTCTATTCTATATTAAAAATCACAAATATGTTTTTCACCTATGACAGGAAATTTGGAATGAGAATATACTTTCCCTGCAGCTCATCACTAGGCATAATATCGCAATCCACTTTAATCTAGCTTGATGGCATTTCCAAAATCTACTTATGGAATCTGGATAGGATGAAAAACTGAACCAGTGGGAATGAGCAAGACAAGAACAACCAGGCCCTTCACTTTTTACCTGTATGTCATGGTCCTCGTGGAGATTCAACTTAGTTTGAGAATTCATTTCACTATAAATATGCGAACAAAATGACCATGACAAGAAATATTTCAGGATGGGTGGATTACAGGACACCTATCAGTTTTCACCATCTTTAGCTTGCTTAGTATGAATTCTTTCTGGCATAAAAATATATATGAATCTACAATTCAATTCGGAAAGTTCAAAGTTGGAAACATGTCCAAAATATCTCGAGTCAAAGGTCAGTTGTTGCTCATGGTCATAAGACAGTAAAGTTGATTTATTTCTATCAAGGATTATTGCCTCAACTCTTCACAACAAGTACAAATTAAGAGGAGGCACAGACCACTGGCCCTTCATACTACAACTAATTGGAAACTAAAGACTCCAAAATTCAGATTTGAGAAGATATGGCTAACACATCCAGAAATTCATAGAACAATAAAAGAACAGAATGGTGTAAGGAAGGAGCACCATACCAAGGCACAAATGTGTTTATTATGGACAAAAAACTCAAGTAATAAAGAGACTATTGAAGGATTGGAACCAAAATATATTTGGGAATATATTTTTCAGGAGAAGACCAAGTTACATGGAAAATTACAAGACATTGAGGAGATCAAGGAAGAAGGCCTCTCAGAGAGTCTACTAGCCAAAGAAAATGAAATCCTTGAAAAAGAAGACAAATTAGAGCTCAAGGAGAAAACTTTATGAAAACAAATGGCGAGAGTGAGATGGCTGAGAGGAGACAGGAACACCGCCATCTTCCATAAGAGGTCTACCCAAAGGAAATGTAGCAAAAAAAATTAACCATTTGATATCCACCCAAGGGGAAGAACTGGTCAACCAGGAATGCATCAAGAAAGAAGCTTGCTCCTAAATGGAGAAGCTATTTGTTTTGTACCTAATTATAACATTTTTATCATGCAAATAGAACCAATGTACATTAGCTATTTTGAGCGTAAGCTCCTAATTTGGGGCCCAGTGTCCCTTGATAATAACTTGGGCCTCAAGTTAGGGTTTCTCTCTCTTTTGTATGAGTAGGGGTTTCCCCCTTTATTTGGTAGTTTATGCCATTTTTCAACTATCTATCAACAAAATTACTTTTGGAGAGCTCTTCCTCAGAAATTCTTGGATTTATTGGTTCAATCCAATTGGGTGTGCAGGTGCCCCCAATATTCTAAAGGTTTTGGTTCATACTTTCTGAATTCGGGATTTACTTTTGGCCTTGGTGCTTATCCAAAGTCAAGCTTCATCGGTGTTCTTGGAAAGCACCTTCTAACAATCACGTGATTGCAAGTTTGTAGCAGCCTAAATGACCCACAGGACAATCCAAACCTACGAATTGAAGAAGACAACCAACAACAAAGATTTGACTACCATTTTCCATTGCACAACATTAAAAGTTTCCACGGCAGCCCATTTTGTCCTTGTAACCCCTCTGTTTCAGCCAAGGACCTCCCTATGTCACAACACCTTTGTGCATCTATCTATTGCAGCCTACAGCCATTTGATTGGCAGTTTTTCTTTCCTGATTAGTTTGCACCCACAGACGAATTCTGACCTCACCTGTGAAGCAGCAACAGCATCTGTTCTTTGCCATCTCTTTTGCAGCCAGTGATAGCTGTCCTAACCAGCTACACATCCCTCTTGCACTTTTTCGTAGCCCTTCCTAAACCTCTATGTTGCTCCAATGGCCCTATTAACTTAGTGTTTGGCCATGCAACCCCTCCCATAGTCAATGTTGCTACTTTTCTCCCACTCAACGATGCTACTCCCACCATTGAACCATCCACATTTGTTGTGCTACCGTTGATCTTTTTAGTGTCATTTTTTCTGCTACTACAACTCCCACGGCCCTTCAGCAGGCCAAAAAACAACACTAAGCCCCATCAAACATTGAGAATAGAACCCCAACATTAGACCTGCATACAGTATCGATCAATAGAAATTTTAGCACAGCGACAAAATTCCTCAAATGGGCAACATGAGTTCTAAAAACTTTTACGAACTTCAATGCTTCGTATTTTATTTAATTTGTAATATTCCCATTGTACTCTTCTCTTTTTGTATTAAGGTCATCCGGACCTTTATAATTTGATAGGGCTTCTATTAGCCAAAAAAGAGAATTCATAAATAGTCATTTAGGTGATTTTTGTCAAGTGTTCTAAAACATTGTTATAGTTTAGACATCATTTACAGAGCAACCTTAGTAAATATGGAATAGCTATACAAAAGACACATCCTGATTCTCCCAAGCTCCCTTAGCAGTCATTTCAACCTTTTGTATTAAAAAAGGCTAGTGGCATTAGCCTATAAATAAGACCCACAATATTCACTTGAACACATTCTAGATACACACCAGCATGCAGAGGCTAGCACAGTTAAAATCATGGCCCAAGAATTACAGACACCCATCAACAAAACTAAGATTTTCAATTAAAATTAGTCAATAAAATGATAATGATGATGATGATGATGTTTCAGAACCTCATGCAATATGAATCTGTGCATATAGCAGTGCCTATCACTCAACCTGATTTCAAGGACACCAAGATTAACATCCCAAATTTTGAAAACACCATCAAAGCCAATAAATTAGACACGGGGCTCTTAAGCTTAGAAGCTATGTTGCATGAAACGTGGAAACTTCTAGAAGTTTCCAAAACGGGGACGTCTGGAAATGCAACCCCCTCAAAATGGGTATGTTGGGGGAAACACGGTATATATATATATATATATAAAGATTTTTTTAAATCACATTATCTTGCAAGAAAAAAAGAATGATACACATAAATGACATTTTAGAAAGAAAACCATGTCTATATTAACACGTGGCACACAGTTATAGGAGTAATACCTTGCATGAGGATACAACCATGGAATAGGAGCATTGGACTAACATCTTGTTAGAGAGTGCACCATCCTAGACGAGAGGCATTAAACCCTAGGAGAATCATTCCTCGAGAGCGTTTCATCATGGGAGTTGGATAAACCCTAGTATGACACTTGTACATCCTTGTATTGTATACAGCAATGTTATCAAAACCGGACTGGTCAACCCCAAAAATGGTAATCAGTGGACATCGAGGTACATAGAGGGCTTGGTGCTTTTGATTAAATGTCAGTTCCATACCCTCATGCATGATAGAATCCAGTGGAAACGTTGTAATCCTGCAAATCTTGAAATCCTGAAAACCATCAAGTCTACTGAATTTTGATTGGGACCTAAAATTCTACTTTCTCCATATAAAGTCCAATGAGGTTGGAACCCTTCTCAAACATCCTAAAACAATTAATGGTAATGTTAAAAATTTAAGTAAAAGGATGAAAATGAAAGATAAAGGAGAGTCTCACTTTTAAGAATTTAATATTACCATTAATTACTAGGGTGGATGAAATGGTGATGATAGTTGGAGAGATTTAAAAGTTTATTAGTGGTTAACGAGGGGATTTTTTTCCACCTAAGGGTCCCATGGCCCTATTGGCCGTTTGGACGGGCCCGCAAACCAAAAAAAAATCGTCGAAACGGCCGTCGTATGGGCTAAAACCCCGTCGGTGGTATCGTGCGACATTTGCAAATCGGGAAAACGTTGTACCGTATGATCGGTGATGTTTCAGCCATGTTTCGGCATTTCGTGTCGTTTTCGATACTGGTAAGGCACTTGGGGGTTCGTTTCCTACAACTTAGCTTAGAAGCATACTTCCAACCCAAGCCCCCTTTATAGGTGCCCAAAAAATCATGATTATGGGAGTACAAATTGATGATTGAGCATTCACATGGTTGCAAGCATTACAAGCACCCTTGTAAATAGTAGTATATACTATACACCCTATACAAGGGTGGGACCAATTTAAACTTTAAGGAAATCCTTCCCAACCATTTTACCCTTTCAAGTATTGCAAAGATCTTATTAAGTAGTGCTTTCATCTTCACCAAACAAGTGCTCAAACAGAGCAATTGTATATCAACTTGTTTCATATATTGTCAATCAAAAAAGAGATGAAGTTTTATGGATAAAATTTGTGTGTAATCTCTTCTCTAGCATCTAACAAGAAAAACAAAGTCGTTAACCATTACCTCCTCACTCAAACAACTTTTCAAATGGCCCTCAAAATCTAAGCTAAACTTGAAAAGGCAATGGTACAAGCAATACCACATTCTTGATAGATCCCACCATCCAACAACTCCTCTACTAAAGTAGTGACACACACCATAAACCTCCAAAGAATGTCAACCAAAGTGGTGGAAAAACTTCACACAAGTATTGCAATTATCACAAGTTATGTTGCCAAAGGATGCAATCCTCGATCTCCATGTCTTGGGATATAACTTCATGCAAGTATTGCACTTATCACAAGTTGTGTTGCGAAGGGATGTATTCCTGGGTCTCCCTATCTCAGGATGTGTCCCACATTCCAGGTGTAAGACATCATCCCCGAAAAAACTCAAGGAATGTCCCCTTGAAAGAATCTAAAATTTTGATTTGTACAATTTAACCCCATGCCCAATATTCTCATTTTTAAGCTTCGAACCACATCCCAATATGATTTAAGGTCAGATTTGCATTTTTTATGCCATCTGATCTACTACATGAATCTAACCAATAAGTTACTCTAAGAGATCGACCTACATATTCCATCCCCGTGTTGATGTTATGGTAGCTGCGGGAGGTATTAACCTCTACGTGTAACCTTTGACGAGACTAGAATATTCTGGGAAGTAAGAGAAATCCTAAATAGTTGGTTAATAACCCTAGAAGATAAGTCGGATCAAGAGAATAATTTATATTAAGTTATTAGCCTCCAAGAGAAGAAGTCGGCCCAATTAGGTGACTTGGAGCACTATAAAAAGAGGGCACTTGAGCTCATTTGTCACACTCACTTTCACGACTTCATAAGGACTAGTGGTGTGCATGACTAGAGGAGAGTTGCAGCTGCTGCAGTGGTGATTTGGTTTATGGTTTGGACTTTCTGATTGGTGCGCTAGCTTTGGAGAGAGGTACACTATCTTGGTTGGCTATCTGCTCTAGTGTTTTCTTCCGGAATTATTCTAGTTGTTAAGCTTAAGGTGCCCGGGGGTGGCCTTTGTGCCTATGGTTGGGTGACAATATAGTGATATTTTCTATGGTGAAGCGAGCACACCTATTATTTTAACAGGTTATGGGCCCACACTATCTTCGAACAGTCTAACCACTGGAAGGTAGAGTGGGAGAATTTGCTTAGTTGCAATTGCAGTTGCAGTCAAAGTTTTGTTGTAGCAACAAAACCCTAATCCTCTTGTTGAGGCACCTTAAGTGAAGCGCTTGACCTAATTCTTGGATAGCCTTGTGCGCCCTAGCCTAGCGCACCCCCTGGTATTCTCAGCAAGCCAAGGCATCAAGTTCGAGTTTTTGGTCAAAGTCAAAGGTTGACCAAGTCAAAGTCAACGCAACCATGACTTACTCTATGAAGTCAAAAAACAAGTTAGAAGGGACTTCAAACTTTAGAGCGTGGAAGACAAGGATTGACCTCATCCTTGCCAAGAATAAAGTCCAAGATATTGTGAAGGGCAATATCATGGAACCACAGTTTGAAGCAGGAAAAGAGAAGGAACCTCAGAACGTTGCAGCACTGGAGAAGTTCAAGGATAATGACATTAATGCTATGAGTATCATAGTGAACTCTATAAAGGATCACTTGATACCCTACATTTCTCATCTTGACTCATCCAAGAAGATGTACGATGCCCTAACTAACCTTTTCTCAGTCAGAAATATTGGGCAAGTGATGAGTCTAAAGAATGAACTCCGTGACAGAAAGATGACAAAGGATATCACCATAGCTTCATACTTTGTGAAGATTTCTCAGTTGAGAGATCAATTACAAGCTATTAGAGAATCCATTCCAAAAAAGGAAGTTGTGAACATACCACTCAATGGTCTTTCTAGATCATGGGATGCATTTGTTGCAAGCATGAAAAAAGGAGTTTCCAACGTTAGAAGAACTTCGGACCTGTTGTGCACAAGAAGAGACAAGGTTAAACTCTAAGGGAAAACCTCAGAAGGAAGAAGATGCTCAAGCCTTTGCAACAAAGTTTAAAAGACATGGAGGTAAGAAAAGATCTGATTCAAGAAAGAAGTTAAAGAATGATATGTCAAAGGTACAATGCTTTGAATGCCATGATTATGGCCACTACAAAAGGAATTGTCCTAAACTAACAAAGAAGAGAAAAGAGAGACATCACGCATCAGTTGCCAATGATGAAGAACCCTCAAAGAAGACAAAGCATGATGAAACAAATTTCTTCTACTATTCAACTCTTACTGGAATCATTGAAGATGACATGTGGCTAATCGATAGTGGAGCTTCAAGGCATATGACAGGTGACAGTAAGAATTTCTCAAGCATGAAGGAAAAGGAGACACCTCATAAAGTGGAGCTTGGAGACAAGAAATCTTATGCAGTCAAGGGAATTGGACAAGCTACTATCAAAATGGAATCAGGTAACCCTATCCATCTTAGTAGTGTTTTATATATTCTTGGTTTGAAAAAGAAACTAGTATTTATCCCTTGCTTGGAAGAGAAAGGGGATAGAGTAGCATTTGTGGATGGAAAAGTTCTTGTATGGTCTAAAGATTCAAAGATAGAAGACGCTAGAGTCATTAGAATTCGTGAAGGAAGATTGTATAAACTCCTAGGTCAGAATACTCAAGCTCTAGTACATGATGAAATCAACCCTAGTGAATTATGGCATAGAAGGTATGCTCACCTTCATTATCAAGCCTTGCCATCCCTAAAACGGATGGATGTAGGCATACCAGATTTACAATCAGTACATGAAGGTGTGTGCAGAGGATGTGCACTTGGGAAGAATATTAAGAAACCATTTCCAAGCAATGAGAATAGATCCAAAGGGATCTTAGACCTAATACATTCAGATGTATGTGGTCCTATGCCAATGAAGTCTCTAGGAGGATCTCTTTACTATGTGACGTTCATAGATGACTTCTCAAGAAAGACATGGTTGTATCTGTTAAAGACTAAGGATGCAGTATTTAGCAAATTCCAAGAATTCAACGTTGAAGTAGAGAACCTAACAGATAAGAAGATCAAGACAATAAGATTTGATAATGGAGGAGAATACACCTCCAAGGAACTCGTTTCCTTTTGTAAAGAAGATGGGATTAGGAGGGAGCTCATTGTCCCTCACAATCCTCAACAAAATGGTGGTTGAAAGAAAGAATAGAACTATTGAAGAATCAGTCAAGGCAATGATGAATGATCATAATTTATCTATGTTTCTATGGGGAGAAGCAGTTATGAAAGTTGTTTATATTCAAAATAGAAGTCCACATAAGATATTGAAGAACATGACTCCCGAAGAAGCCTTCTTCGGAAAGAAGCCAAGTGTTGAACACTTGAGAATCTTTGGATGCCCCGTCTATATTCATGTTCCCAAGGATAAGAAAAAGAAGTTGGAACCTTCAAAAAAGAAAGGTATATTCGTTGGATATAGTGAATCATCAAAAGCATATAGAATTTATGTTCCAGGTCAGCGGAAGGTTGAAATCAGCAGAGACGTAACTTTTGATGAAAGGATTTCATTTAAGAAGTCTATAGAAGACTCCATAGACTCCAACAAAGAAGAGGAACATGAAGATACCAAAGAAGAAAATACATGTTCTCCAGAACACCCCAATGAAGAACAAGAACCACAACATGAACATGCGGAACCAATTATTGCACCTAAGACTAGAAAGAGATCATCATGGCTTGAATCCACCTTGCAGGAAGCAGAGATGTATAAAGCTCCCAATGGCACCTTTAGACAAAGTAAGAAACCCAAAAGGTTCTCCAGTTATACAGCATAAAGCATGTTGTAGATGGAAGTATTGACAAATACAAGGTGAGATTTGTGGCTAGAGGATTCTCTCAGCAAGAGGGAGAAGATTATGATGAGACGTTTGCTCTGATTGCCAGATATACATCTATTAGAGCCATCATATCTCTAGCAGCTTCCATGGGTTGGAGTTTACATCATATGGATGTAAAGACCGCCTTTCTCAATGGCGTGATTGAGGAAAAAGTTTGCATAGAGCGATCTCAAGGTTTTGAGGTACACCCAAGAGAAACCCATGTATGCAGATTGAAGAAGGCCTTGTGTTATCCCCATTTTGTGGCTAACTAAGGACATTATTTCTCGAGGCCCTCAGGTTGCAGATATGGAGTGTCAAGAGACTACATGACCAACAATACCCTTTTACACAGTTGGAGACCCTTCTCACCACCACAGAGGTTGCAGATTTTCAGATGGCATCCACCACATCAACTAGCTTCCGGAAGGCAATGGGCCTTGCTCCATGAGGTACAAGTCAGTATTATGGTGAGCATCATTTCAATATTTAAGGCATTTAAGTATGTTGTATCTTAGATTGCTCTAGATTTCATGATATATGCTTGGACATTATGCCTTTTTCACTGCTTCACCTTGGTGGTTGACATTGTGCCCTAGTAAGTGGTCTTCCTTGGGGATGGGTTAGCCACTAGGAACTCCCATGAAGATCAATCATACCGTTCCCGACCTACTTACCATTTTCCATCACTATTTCCCCCCATTTCCTTATCTCTTGGGATTTTAGGGTGTATTGACCCAAGAAGGGGTTGTCCCTCATTCTATGGAAAGAAGGGGTTGAAGGCCCAGAGGAATTGATGTTGGGTAAAAGATAAAATCCTATGTATGAACCTTCTAGATGCTTCGCCCAAGCATCACCCAAGAAAGCAATGAAACATTTATCTTTAAGAAAAGGGGGACCCACAATAAAATATGATAAAGAGTGCTTAAAAGGTTAGTTGGAGGATAGGAGGTCTCATCACGAGCCGACCTATCATGTCCATGAATATCTAGTGGTATGACATTACCATCATCTGGTCACCAAGCCAGGGTAATGGCTCACAATTGCATGGCTAAGAGAAAGGGGGTCTCATCACGAGCCAGCCTTCTCATTTCCAGTAGGTGTTTGTGGGTGACACTGCCATTATCTGGACACCACGCCAGGGTAGTGGCCTTCAAACTTTCCTTAAAATTATGAAAGAATGGAAAAATAATGGGCTTGGAAAAAGTGCATTGCGGACAAAGGTACCACACACCCTCTACAAAGGCACCCATGAATGAGACACTACGATCTCTTGTATGTCATGAGCCCTATGCCCATTAAGTCTTGACCTCAACCACTTCACCCACTTTACATGGCTTAGAGAGGGATCTCTTGGAAACTCTCCTTGACCTAGGGTAAGATCTACCCAATAGGACACCTCGTCAACCCTCCCATATTCAAGCTTGACAAGTCGCATAATGTCTCTGAGCAATTAATTGTTTGATTTAGTGATCTTTGATGCACATGCTTAGGTGGCTCATTTATTGATTGGATTCACTTATCATGATGTTATGACTTGAGATCCTTGGAGGGCGTGCTTATTTGTCTTTGCAGAACCTAGTTGGTGGAGAGTTTTGGAAGAACAAGCCTAACTTGGGCTTCCATGCGGCTTGAAGCCCACAGGTGGATGCCAAGGGCCCGCATTCCGAATGAGAAAGATCAAACTTGGAAGGCCTAAAAGATGACTTGGACGACATAACCTATCCCCCACATGCCAAATGTTTTGCCTAGGAGAGGTAAAACGTCACTTATAGAGGCATGACGTCACCTAGGCGGTTTAGGGTTCGGTGGTGTGGTTGATACATTGGCACTTGGACGTTTTGAGGAGAATTGAGCTTTGACCATGAAGGAAGTAACTTGGATACTTGACATGTAGCTTTGGCAAGGCTAGCCAACCTCCTCCTACACCAACGACTTGCTCCTAGTGCCAAAACGTCCCCTAAAGGGGTGACATCCTTCTAAAATTAGGGTTTTCTTATGTGCAAAAGTGAATTTTAAATGAATTGTTTAATATTACTTTGTTAAAGGGGCAAGATTAGGGTTGTTGACCCCTACTCTTGTGGTTTACCCCTAATTATGTGGACAAGTTATCTTAGTGACATTTTGTATAAATAAGAGATCATAAGATCTCATTTCATCATAACTCTCCCTCTTGTGAGAAGTATTGGTCTGAAATTTTCGCTACACATGGAGTATTTTGCCTCTTGTGCTATAGAATAATGTTTTTTGGTTATGCTTTGATGATGATGATGATGGTGCGCTATCTCTAGGTCATTCTCTTGCTTTTGTGGAGGTTTACTTTGGCATGTTAATGTTTTTTCTTGAATGGTATGGTCTCTTTACTTTGTTATTATCATTTGTAATTCAAGATAAGGTTGTTTTGGCCAATGCTAGATAGGGAGTATAAGGATATACACCCCTATCCTAGTTTCCACCATAATTGTTAAGCTTTTAAAGTTATTTTGCAATGGTTTTAGTTGAGGAAGTAAGAAGATTTACACCCCTCATCTTCAAACCCTAGCTAGGCTACTTGCCTTGGGAAGTAAGAGGGTCTACACCCCCAAGGATTTAGTAACCCTAACTCTTTCTTTTTGACCCCATTAACCCATAACTAAAGGCACTAGTCTTGCATTGGAGAAACAAAATATTGCATTGGGAAACATGATTTCTCGTCTTTTTTACTTCTTGCAACATGGATTATATTCTTTGTGCCTTGGGTACCTCACAGCCACTAGGGCATCCCCATCAAAGGCATACTTATTGCTGCTGTTATAAAATTGCATCTTCAGCCATTAGGGCTGCAGAAACCCTAAATCATTTGCTTGAATAACTCCCTAATCACCCATTGGAAATTACCCAAAGTTTGCACACTTACTCTTCTTGGTCTAGCGCATTTATTGGCAAATTTTGGAGGGTTTTCAGTGGCTGATTTTCTTGTTGTAATGCATTGAATGTTACAGCCATAAGACTGATATAATTTGCTGCAGACAAGTGTTTACAACAGCCTTATCTTTTCATGGTAGAATATTAGTTTTTCATCTTGAGTTTAGCTAGTCATTAACTAGTCTTTCTCTTGTATCTTCTACTTGATCTCTAGCATTCATTTTGAAGCTTGTAATGCCATTTTATTGCTGATATACATTGTTACTAACAGCTGCTTTTAGGGACAGCAAGCTTAACTTGCTTGTCCAGGTGATTATATTGCAATACATGCGTGTTTTTCTTGTGTCTCAAGCAAGTATTTTACCATTTGCAAGTTACTCAACGTACTTGGCAACCCTTGGACCTTCCCAAGACTTCATTCCAATCCTTTTACATCATTTAGATTTGACCTCTAGGGACTTCATCTCCATCTTCCTCCATCTTCATCTCATTCCCCCTAGGGTCACCGGGATTCCCCCCTTGAGGTGACTACCTCACCTCTAAAGTGATGGGGACACCTGCCTAAGGTGGCAGTGGGTAGGTGACCTCTTAGTTGTCGCCATTTAGTGGTTGGGTTGGGCTTTGCCCAACCTACAACTTGTGCGAAAACACCTTGTATGGACTCAAGCAAGCTCCAAGAGCTTGGTATGCACGTATTGATAGCTACTTGACAAGACTTGGATTTTCCAAGAGTCATGTCGACCCAAACCTCTATTACAAAGTTGTGAATAATGCACATGTGATTCTACTGTTATATGTTGATGATTTGTTCCTAACAGGTGCAAGGCCTCTCATTATTCAGTTAAAGGAGATAGCCATTGAGTTTGATATGAAGGATCTTGGTCTCATGCACTACTACTTGGGATTAGAAGTATGGCAGAAGCGTGGTGAAGTCTTCCTAGGACAAGGGAAGTATGTTGTAAAGATCCTTCAGAAGTTTGGAATGATGGATTGCAAATCCATGGCAACTCCCATGGTAACAGATTTGAGGAAGTTGAGAGACTGTGATTCTGATCCAGTAGACTCGTCCTTGTACCGGCAATTGATTGGTTGCTTGATGTATTTGGTGAATACTAGGCCGAACATTTGCTTTTCTGTAAACATGTTGGGCCAGTTCCAGGTGGAACCTAGACAAGAGCATTGGATAGCTACAAAGCATATCTTGAGATATCTTCATGGGACGATAACTTATGGTTTGAGAGATGCCTCAAACAGTGATGTGCAGCTGCATGGATTTACTAATTCAGATTGAGCAGGGAGTGCAGATGACGGAAATAGTACTTATGGTATATGTTTCAGTATGGGATCTGTTATGATATCATGGGCTAGCATAAAACATAAGTTTGTTGCACTCAACATTACAGAAGCAGAGTATATTGTAGCGTGTGATGCTTGTACGAAAGCAGTGTGGCTCCGTAAGTTGGTTTCTGGATTGTTTGATCAGGTGTTGGATTCGACCGTGATATATTGTGATAACTAGAGCTGTGTGAAGCTCTCAAAGAACCTGTTGTTCCATGACAGGTCGAAGCACATTGAGATCAAGTACACTTTTCTCCGTGATAAAGTCCAACCAATATATCTCCACTAATGAGCAGACTACAGATATTTTGATGAAGCCTTTGTCCAAGATAAAGTTTGCATACTTGAGGGACAAGTTGGGGCTTGTGGAGATTGCTCCCTTAGTTGAAAAGGAGGAGATGACTTCCTTGGTTGGGAGGGAGCACTGATATGTGGCATCATGGACTATCAGTAAGTTGTGGATCTGCATAATGCTAGTACAACTTAGAGATTGTCATACAGCTTAGAGATGATGCTTGCATCATGCTAGATATGATCATGCTAGTACAACTCAAATATGATATACATGGTTGGAGTTGTTGATACAGTGGCCTGAGAAGCATCGTGCTAGTACAGCTTAGAGGTGGACATACGGCTTAGATATGATGTATTGACATCATGCTAGTTATGTTCATGCTAATACAGCTTAGAGACGATGTTGGTGAGTCGCATCATGCTAGATATGGCCATGCGAGTACAGCTTGGAGGTGACATACAGCTTAGATATGATGCATTGGCATCATGCTAGATATGTCATGCTAGTACGGCTTAGAGATGACCATACAACTTAGAGATGATGCAGGGGGCTCGTGTCATGCTAGATATGATCATGCGAGTACAACTTAGATGTGGCATGCAGCTTAGATATGATGCATTGGCATCATGCTAGATATGTCATGCTAGTACGGCTTAGAGATGATCATACAGCTTAGAGATGACACGGTGAGGCACTGATCTACATCATGCAAGTACAGCTTAGAGGTGGCATACAGCTTAGATATGATGCATTGGCATCATGCTAGATATGTCATGCTAGTACGGCTTAGAGATGATGTAGATGATATTCCAGATCACGCCAGTACAGCTTAGATATGATGCATTCGCATCATGCTGATATGACTTAGAGGTGATGCAGTTGATGACATTGTTGATCCAGGATGATATCAGATGATATGATTGTTGTGGAGACTGTATGTCTCTGGACAGTAGTTGTATGCTACTGTGGTGGATGTGTTCCACTGGTTGTGACTATGTGTCACTAGTTAGTAGTCATGTGCTACTAGGAGTGGTTGTGTACCACTAGATAGTAGTTGTTTACTACTATGGATAGACACAATTGTGTTCTATTGGATGGCATTGTTTTGATTGCCATGGAGACTATCTAGATGGATAGTGATGATGGTGCTAGTGATTTTATCTATGTGATCATGAAATAGCCCGTGTGGCTCTGATGATGCTACCAGCAGAATGGTCTGTTTGTGCTCAAGACCGTTACCAATAATACCTCCCTCGCTAGGAGGGAGTGTTCATGTTACGGTAGTTGCAGGAGGTATTAACCTCTACGTGTAACCTTTGACGAGACTAGAATATTCCAAGAAGCAAGAGAAACCCTAAATAGTCGGTTAATAATCCTAGAAGACAAGTCGGTTCAAGAGAATAATTTATAATAAGTTATTAGCCTCCAAGAGAAGAAGTCGGCCCAGTTAGGTGACTTGGAGCACTATAAATAGAGGGCGCTTGAGCTCATTTGTCACACTCACTCTCACGACTTCATAAGGACTAGTAGTGCACATGACTGGAGGAGAGTTGCAGCTACTGCAATGGTGATTTGGTCTTTGGTTTATGGTTTGGACTTTCTGCTTCGTGCGCTAGCTTTGGAGAGAGGTAGGCTATCTTGGTTAGCTATCTGCTCTAGTGTTTGCTTCCGGAATTATTCTAGCTGTCAAGGTTAAGGTGCTCGGGGGTGGCCTTTGTGCCTATGGTTGGGTGACAATATAGTGATATTGTCTATGGTGAAAAGAGCACACCTATTATTTTAACAGCCCGACTAGCTGGTATAGAGGTTTAATCTATGTGTTTTAAGTCCAATAGTCGTACAAAGGTCGAATTTGTGTTTTCTACTGCCCGACAAGCTGTTAGAATCGAAATGTGCGTTTAATGCCAAAATATAGACCATACACATGCTAACTTTCCTCGATATTCATACTTCCCACAACTATGTACCCTTCCCCAAGTTTTGGCAAAACCATACAAATTGCAAATTGTTGCTAATCAATGGTATGAAATTTAGTTTTACAGTCCACATCACAAGGTTTTTTGTTCTAAGTTTTTACCATTTTAAATAAATGTTGGCTCTACTTTCTTTTAAAAAATAATTTTTATATGTTTTATACACACATACATACATATATGTGGTGCACCTCCCCTGCAACCCCATGCACCATAATTTCAAAAATGGGATCCTCGTACCTACACCCACACCCATGAATCCTGCCTACTTAGATCACAAGTCATATTCTCATTTTAATAAAGAATGTAATAAATAAAAAGAGCTCAAGGATATGACACTCCTAGAAAAACAACATCTAAAAGTACACAACAAAACTATTGAAATTGTGAGTCTGCAAGCACCCAATCCTCAATTAGTCTTAATCATTGTCCCATGGGAGCATGGTCTAGTGACAATCAGCAAGGTGATCGGACTTGTATCAATGTGGAGACCCGAGTTCAAAGCCCCCTAAGTGTGTGTGGATGAGGCCAAAAACAAGTCCTGGGAGATTTTGATGGCATAGATATGCCCCTCATAGCATGGTAGCTTAGCCAAAGGGATTCTATAAGAAGTATTTCCCCATAAAAAATTGATCTTAATGACTACCAAATACTCCTCCACTAATAAAGAATCTATTTTTGTACAAATGATAATTAAGAATGGTGGCATGAAAAATCTGGTCCCAAAAGACTTGGCCACATAGCCACATCCATGACCCTACAACTTGGGATGATTCAAAAGTAATGTGTAGCCCACACGACTAACATGTACTTAAAGTATCACAGTTGCAATTGGCCCTTTTATTAACATTGTTGTTTGGGATGACACACACATGGAATGTTGCAACATTTTCCTGGGATATACCTACTAGCATTATTATAGAGTCATCTACAATGGGTTCCAAAACACTCATACGTTGCACAGGGATGTAAGAAAACAAATATATCAGTCAACATCTTCAACATCTCTCTTCTTAAGCAACCTTGTCATCCAATTAGCAAAAACAGCCAAACATTTTGCTCTATGTATCATTTGACTACCAAAAACACAAGGCCTACTCAGATGTCAGGAACAGACCATGCAAAAATGAACTACAACACATATAATAAAGAATTATATGTTAATATTATGGTAGCTGTTATCCCCGATATCTAGGGATAACTAGGAGATCATGTCTCGAGGCCCACATGGTCCTAGACATGGAGTACCGAGAGCAGGAGCGACTTGAGCATGGCCCTAGAGGGCCCATCTTTCTTCTTCTCAGCCAGCTTTGTCCTA
>ML796164.1:172202-238498 GCA_009831015.1 Picea engelmannii
TCTCACTCACAAACCCACTTTGGGTTAAGTTCCCTAAGTTCACTTTATGTCCCCTCATTCACCCACTTAGTGAATAATTAGTCACTTTTGCCTTAAGTGACAAAAATTCAACTTTTTGACTTAAGTGAAGTCAAAGTTGAATTCGACATAAAGTACAAGGTACATAGCCCCAATGTATTTCCCACTTGTGGTTAGACACTCAAAACCACAAGGGGACCACTTCCCAAGGTACCCAAATCTCAACACATTTTTCTTTGACCCTTGCTTGCTTCCCGGTAAAGGAGAAATTGCCTACAAGGTTATAATCCCCTACAACCCTTGCTTGCAGGTTATAATCCCCTACAATCAAGAGGAAGGTAGGAAAACATAAAAGTGGAAAGGTGCATGCAAGATTATACCAGAATTTTGTTGAAATATTGTAACTGCAAAGAGTATTCTATTTATTATTGAGTTATTATTCATTAGATCAATCCCCTTTTGTGGATTGATCATGTCGGGCATTGTAATTGACCAAATCCCCTTTTGCGGATTGGTCAAACCCTAAATATATTATGCAATTTGAGAAGTCGGCCCCCAAGCCATTTAAATTGGTTTTAACCACTCAGAAGACAAGTCGGCCCAGCCCAGTGAAGAGACACCTTTCCAGCACCTGCCAATTTGTATAAATAAAAGAAGCCAACACCTCATTTGATCACTCACTCAGCTCACTCATCTAGTGCGCAAGTTTGAAGGAAGTTGCAGTTGCCAGTTGCCGGAAGAAGGAAGAGAAAGAGAGGCGCATTGCTCAGTAAAGGATATTCTCTAGTGTTTGGTTTATTGTCTTGGCATTGTATTGACTATCTATATTAAGGAAGTTTTTGTTGGGTTTTCTCCCCCATGAGGGGTTCCCAAGATAAATGGTGTGTATCTTGTGATTGTGTTTCTCTCAGTGATCCTATCTATGCTATGGTTATCTAGTAAATTGAAAAGAAAGCTAATAATAGCTTAAACCTTAACAAATTTCTGTAGATTCAGAAATTGTTTGACTGTGATCTATACAAATAGTAAGAGAACTTGTTATGACTTCCAAAATTTGTCATAGCAACTATGGCCTACATTCTGTCCCTATAGATCGATCATTGTAGCAAGTTTAAGAAAGAAATTCAAACACAAAATATTTGAAATTGCAACTCCTACAGAAATTTCAATGACTTGAGAACGATATTTTTCCAACTGGAAGCAACTATCTATCCATGAATGACTGATCTATAATAAGCAAGCACGATTATCTGGGGCTTCTTTTTTTGTTGTTATTCATGAAACAATCCCCTCCAAAAAAGGGGGAATAGTAGAAAAGAGGTGTGAAGGCAGACATTGCATATGAACACAACAATTAGAGCTTGTAACTCAAACCCATGAGTCGTTTATTACATAGGCAACCCTCTATCCATCCCACGAAATGCATTCCCCAATCTTTTAATTTGGCTAATTTAACAGGAAGTTAACAGAAAACACAAAAGGATAATGTCAACAGATGACCAGAGGAAAACTGAAATTGGTCTTTCATAACATTTTGCCAAAAGGAATAGTTGGAACATAATGGAAGTTTAAAAGCAATGAAATACCTTGTGATGTCGTAAACCAAAAGTGCTCCAGCTGCCCCTCTGTAGTATGATCTTGTAATTGATCGAAACGATTCTTGTCCTGCCTAAAATAACAGGAAAAATGTACTTGGCAAGTCAAATCCCCCATGTGATAAACCGTGCGCATGGCAATAGGTTGTGATGCAAACAATCTAACCAAGTTATCAGTTTCTTCTTTCTATCATTTGAGCAGACACTGGAAAATAATTTACAGAATAGATAAATCAGTGAGTTTCTTCAAGTTCACGAGTTTCAAACTTGAAAATTGAAAATGATGCTAATCTTATTTTGTGATTCAGGACTGTCAATGTCCACAAACTAAATTCCTATGGCATATAAATTCCAAAAAGAAAGTAGCATAGAACAACAAACATTGTAAGCAGATGTGCACTCAACCTCTTCCAAAAACGGCAGTTGTGGCCACCAATTCAAATCTTTAAATGTAGGTACTCATTTCACACAAAAATCTATGACAGAAGCAGCTACATACATTTTCTGGACAATCCTGAGAAAATGGTAGGGTGAGCAACACGATCAAATCATATGGGATCACATCACTTGTGAGGGATAGCTTTGAAAAATGACTATTTTTTCTTAACATGTTCTGTGACGGATGTGATTCCCATTTGTAAAATGAGAAACATGGCTACTTAAAGCCAAAATAAAAATCCTGACATCCTTCATTCTCAAACAATTGATTCAAAGTTCAAACATGGGCAAGAGCATATGAACTCATACGATGTTGGAGCATCTACTTCATAAATTTCCAAAGAGAAGAATATTAAAATCCAATGTGGGACAAATGCCCATTAAAAAATCCTCTGATTGAAGCCCTTGTTGTAAAAATCATTTCAGGGAATATATTGCCGAAGGCCTCTAAAGAAACTTATTGAAAATATCAGATATATTGAAAAGCATAAGCTTGGAAAAAACTCAGAAAAATCAACAACCTGGAAAAACTTTGGAAAAACCAGAAATATCGATAGAAATCGGAGAACACTTGGAAGCATAGTGCATTCTATAGCCCAGGTGAGGGTGGGGGTGGCCCATCAGCTCATCATGTGTATTTGTTACAGTGAACCCAGAGAGTGAATAGAGCGCACTGAATATGGACACTGGCCCGAACCCATCTAAACCAGGATCTGATTTCATATGCACCTGTGAACCTCATGAATGCATATCTCAAATTCACACAAATGACTAACATATCAACATGGATTCAGTGCATATCATACCCAAGTTTAAATGGGTCTGTGCTAGTTACAATTTCCAGATGAATTATGGATGGGATCACATATATACAAGATGAAAAGAAGAAAAAGGCAAGAAAGAAACCAATGAGAAGATGGATGGTAACTGGCCCGGGAGGCCATTAAACCAGGGTCTCATTTCATATGCACCTCGAGGTAATGGCCAATATATCAAGATGGGTTCGGCGCATATCATACCCGGGTTAAATGGGTCTCTGCTGGTTACAATTTCGAGACGAATTCTGCATAGGATCACATGCATACAAGATGAAAAGAAGAAAAAGGCAGAAAAAGAAACCAATGAGAAAATGGTTGGTAACTCACCCTCACCCATCCAAACCGGAGGCTCATTCATTGTACATCGAGGTTGTGAAGCTCGAGGATGCATATCTCAAATTCACACAAATCTCCAACATATCAAGATGGGTTCGGTACATATCATATCCGGTTTTAAATGGGTCTGTGCTAGTAACAATTTCAAAATGATTTATGCATGGGCTCGCATACATACAAGATGAAAAAAAGAAACCAATAAGAAAATGGATAGGGTGTTACCGTATCCCAAATCTGAAGTTTAATGGGTTTGTTGCCAATGGTGATCATGCGCGCCCCAAATTCCACCCCGATTGTCAAGTCATGCACTGGCTGAAACCTTTTGTCCGTGAATTGCAGCAATAGGCATGATTTCCCAACTCCTGCCAAACACAAGACTTGTATTCATTCATTCATTCTAGTAAAAGTGCAACGCAATTATTCATGGATATATATAGAACAGATTGAAGTGCCTACCAGTGTCTCCGATGACAATGTACTTGAAAAGGTACGCGTAAGACATTCTATCCTGGCAATGGCGATTCACTCCAAATCCAGGACTACGCTTAATTTGAGTAAACTGTGTATAAAATATCAATATGTGTGGACGAATTTATGGATCTATGCGGCCACTGGCTCTGCAGGGAATTGAGTTGTGTGATCTGTGTGTCCATTAGGTAGGCCTTGCAGGCAGCCTTCTCACAGTATTATGCTAAAAGGTAAAGGCTTGGTGTCTATAGCTATTGTAGGATCCGCGCCTGATGTGACTTTTGGCTTTTCTTTGTTTGTTGGAATGAACTTCGTTGAAGTTCCTTCATGTTGAACTTACTCTAAAAGTTAGTTGGAAAAGGTAGATGATCTATTTATCCAAGTTGTTGATTATCATATCAAAACACTAAGTAGCTAATGTTTATTGCATCAAGAGTAGATCCATTTTAATCAATACTTTGCTGAACATTTTAAAAAGTGGTTTGGTGGCCATAAACTAAGTCCATGTTCAACTAAGTTAATTGTTATATGTTTTTCAACCCAAAAAATTATTGTTATTGGGTAATAAAATAAAAATTTTAATTAATTTATTTTACATTGTTTTCAAAAATAATGGTCTTTTTAAAAGTCATTAGAATTAGATCATGAGATTATGATGGTGATTATCAAATTTGTGGTTAAAAACTCAAATATCTAAGCAAAGTTTGAAGCCCCAATCATGGGTGTGGTAGAAGCATTAAGAATAGGATTTGAGAAGGTTGTTTATTGAATGGGATTCCATTATTGTAATTAACCATCTTAATGATGAACAATGTTACATGGATTCGCCAAGTTATGCATTGTCCTAAAGGGTGCAGATTTATCCATGTAAGAAGATCTCTTAGTCAAATTATGGATTGGTTAGCAAATTAGGTGACCGTCATCTCCAATTCATATATGTCCCTTTCTCTATGAGGTTCCTCGGTGGGGGAAAGATGAGGATTATAAAATATTTTTTATTAGGAATCTACGCAAAGGGATCGGTACCCGCTCCCCCTACCCAATGCATAACTTGGTGATTCCATGTAACATTGTTCATCATTAAGATGGTTGATTACAATATTGAAGTCTCATTCAATAGACAACCTTCTCAAATCCTATTAATAATGCTTCTACCACACCGATGATTCGGACTTCAAACTTTGCTTGGATATTTGAGTTTTAACCAAAAATTTGAGAATCACTACCATAATCTAGCCCCAATGGATTTTTAAAAGACAATTATTTTTAAAAACAATGTAAAATAAATTAATTATGAATTTTTATTTTGTTACCAAATAACAATAATTTTTTTGGGTTGAAAATCATATAACACGTAACTTAGTTAAACATGGACTTAGCTTAGTGTAATGTCCCTTTCCCAGTGATGACTCCAGGAGGAGCGACTCGGTGGCCTATATTAATTCCCATAGGCTATAGTCGTGGGAAAAAGGGAATAAAAGAATTATTTAGTGTCATATACCAGAAAAACCTAAGTTGAAAGTGACATTAAGTAATAAAGTGGGAAAAAAGTGATTAAGTGACTTAAAAGAATAAGTAAAGTCAAAACTTAGGAAAAGTCACTTTAATTAAATAAAGTGAACTAGGAATTAGAATGGAAATTAAGTATAAAGGGGAGGATAACCCTAATTCCTCTCATTATCGAATATTGAGATTAAGAGTTGGATTGCAGAGAGAAGTCAGGCGACTTTGTGGACTTTTGTAGATTTTCAGGGAGAAACCACCATAGTGATTGATTTCGGTGTTGGAAGACACACCCTAGTTTGTCAAGAGGATCATCCAGATTCTCCATCATTCTTCAGGATTGCAATAGATACAACATTGAATACATTTAGAGGGATTCACATCAGTCAAGGAGGTTCAGAGACTCGCCCTTGGTGCTTGGAGGGTGTAGGAGTTACAGGATTGATCCAGAGGGAGGCGTGGAGGTTCAAGAGGGATGTTATCCCATAAGACAACAGTATATCTGCGTATTCTTAGTGCATGCAATATATTTCACCGTGCATGCAATGTATCTTCCATCTAGTAGCATATTTGGACTTGCACGCAACAGATCCACACTCGCATGTAGCAGATCTGGTATTTCTTTTACTTGCATGTAGCAAATCTATCCACAGGAGATTCGTCATTTATCAGTGACAACATTTGTAGCGTATTTCCATTGCATGCAGCATATTCTCAGTGCATGCAGTGTATCTTCCATCCAACAACATATTTGGACTTGCATGCAGCGTATCTTCCATCCAAAAAGATATTTGGACTTGCATGCAACATATTCTCAATGCATGCAGCATATTTCACCGTGCATGCATTGTATCTTCCATCTAGCAACATATTTGGACTTGCATGCAACAAACCCACACTCGCATGTAGCAGATCTGGTATTTACTTTACATGCATGTGTATTCCAGGTTATATCTAGACTTGTAAAGATCAATCTGAAGAGTTTTGAGTAGTTTAGCAGTGTTTTGCTTATATTCCAGTATTCCATTTATTGTAATTTCAGTCTTTACTATTAGTGCAATAAAGAACATTGTTTTGGCAACAAAACTATTTGCATGGAGTGAAAACAAGCTTAAAACCCCAAACATTGTGAGAATAAACTAAATCGAATCCAAATCCTTGAAACCGCATTCAAAAACCCAAAGAAACTTCAGTTAGATGGCTAAATCAATATTTGGGATATTTCAGTGGTATTAGAGTTGGATATATTGCCAACCTATGAGTAAAATAACTCATGATTTCGGGAGTCAAGGAACACTATCCAAAGGGCAGAGGACACATTGGAGACAAGTACGTCACATACCCGAGAGAGGATAGAAGGGAAATCAAGCATCATAGATAGAGAGAGGATTATAATCCTTTCCACGTTGATTCAGAGACCAAAGTCGAGGAAGAGATCTACATCAGTTAAAAAACAAAGGCAAAAGAAGAAATGGGTGGTAGGCATGAACATATAAAAGACAAAGGAAAGGGCCAAGCCCCACCATTGGATAGTACATTGAGGATATTGAATGACCTTGTTAGGGGCCAGGATGTGATGATGCATATTATTGCATAAATGGAGGACAGTACACAGGCAATTCAGAGGAACATGGGTAAGATTGGCACAAGTGGTGCAAGTGGAGCGAGTGGTTCCAGTGGGAACGTAGCAGGGGCCAGTGACAGTAAGTCACTTACTCTCACTTACACTACATCAGCGAGCAAAATTCCTATACCACTTTTCCCTCATGTCCAGGAAGGAAAACAAACAGGGAACCAGGGACAGGGACAACTAGCATAGAATTTCACAGAGTACAGGAGAGAGTATGGCTCTAGGTCTGGAATTTCATGCAGATATGATTTTATAGGAGTTATGTACCATAAAGTACAGAAATAGACCCAAAGACTTGTCGAGAGGAGCACAACAGAACATTGATTTCATTAGGAAGTTGGGAAACTGGAAATCCCCTCCTTTTATGGGTCTACTAAATGCTCATCCATAGCATGGGTGTAGAAGCTTAATACCTATTTCTAGCTCAACCAGATGTCTGAATCAGAAGCCATAAGTTTCACCACTTTATATCTTGAGGGGGAGGCCCATGAGTGGTGTTATCACGGATTAGTGGCCTCGAGTCAGAATCGCATTACATCTTACATGGAGTTCACAAAGAATATTATGAATCGCTTTGAGAAAAAGGATCCAGAGTTTCAATTAAGAGATTTGTCACAGTTGCGACAGACAGGGTCAGTTGAAGCATTCATTACAGACTTTCAAAGGTTGGCAGTGACAATATCATACGTTGAGAGGATGGGTGAAAGCATTCAAACCACACACACTACATGATGTTATCATATGCACTAGAGACATGGAGGATGCGATGTTGAGCACAAGAACATTTCCAAACCCTCCATCCCACAGAGAAACAAAGACAAAAACCCCTTTTAGAGGGAGTGGAAAGGGAAGGATAATCTTGATGATGAGACTTGATGGGATTTAATGAGGAAGAAACTTTGCTTCACATGCAAAGAGCCCTAGGTTCTAGGCCACAGGTGCATGGGCAAAGGCAAGGTACATTACATAGAGGTGGTATCAGATAGAGATCAGGAGGAGACAACAGGACCTACACACGATAGTGATTCCAATAGCTCGGGAGAGAAGCATCCTCATGAGACACAACCACATATGGGGGCACCTCCACATGAAAAGGCAAAGCCACGTGCACCTGTTAAGGGTGGCATCGTAGCGACTCTATCAGGAACTCTTCAATATGACACCCTCGAGATCAAGGGAGTCATTCAGGGGTAGAGAGTCGCGGCTTTAATGGATGGTGAGGTGACCCACAAATTTATTGATGCATAATTGGTGGCCTGGAGAGGCTTGCAGACAAAGGAGTTCGAGGGATTTAACGTAGCAATAGTAGATGGCTACAACATGACCTGTCTAGACAAAAATTCGAATCTGGAATTGAAATTAGGCAACTACTCGGTGACTGATGTTTTTTGTATAGTTTACCTATTCGATACAGATATAGTCTTGGGGGTCCATTGGTTGTATTCATTGGGCAAGATCACCATGAACTATCGGACTTTGGAGATGGTATTCAGAGATGTTGAGGGGAATGTCCAATGGAAACCGAGGACAGTTTCAACAAAGAGGATGGAGAGAATATACAAGCACGGTGATGTAGCATATGCATTCGAGTGCTTGATCACTATGCAGAGAGCATCATATGGCAAACATAGGTACCACACAGAGATACAGGCAATGTTGGGGAAGCATGAGCAGGTTTTTGGACAGATTCCTCCAGGGAAACCTCCAAACATAGGGTTTGAGCATACTATTGAGTTGGAAGAGGGGGCTAAACCAATGATCCTAAAAGGTTTAAGGATGAGAATGAGAAAGTAATCAATGAATTTCTTGAGATGGGGCATATCCGACCCAACTCTAGTCTCTTTGCTTCTTCAGTTTTTCTAGTCATGAAGAAGGATGGCATGATGAGAATGTGCATTGACTATCATGCACTAAATAAGAAAACAATAAAGAACATGTACTCCATTTTGAGAATAGACAAGTTGCATGGATCCATCTACTTCTCGAAGATTGATCTTCGCTCAGGTTATCGTCAGATCAACATCAGGGAGCAGGACATTGAGAAGACAACAATTAGGTGCCATTTCGGTCATTTTGAGTTTCTAGTCATGTCATTTGGGTTGACTAACACACCTATGAAATTGCAATCTTGCATGTACCATATCTTCAAGAGACAGTTGAGGAAATTCCTATTGGTTTTTTTTCATGATATACTCATTAACAATAGGACCTAGGAGGAGCACCTTAGACATCTAGATGAGTTGTTGAGTATTATATAGTCACAATCATTATATTCCAAGGAGTCAAAGTTTGAATTTGGCATGATAGAGATCATGTACCTAGGCCACATCATCAGTGCACAAGGGGTTTTAGTACATCATGAAAATATTCAGGACACTCATAGAGTTGAGAAGATTCTTCAACTTGTGCAGTTATTACAAAAGGTTTGTGAAAAGATTTTCACAAACGGGAGCACCACTCACAAATCTCACCAAGAAAGGAGCATTCAATTGGATAGAGGAATCACAGAAAGCATTTGACAGGATGAAGGAAGTGATGAGCACTTGCCCATTGCTATCACTACCCGATTTCAATCAGTCATTTGTATTGGAGTGTGATGTGTTAGGAGAGGGGATAGGAGTAGTGTTGATGCAAGGTGGCCACCCCATAGCTTTCGAGAGCATGAAACTCAGGGAGCCCAAGAGGCTCTACCCTATACATGACAAGAAAATGCTTGCCATCATGCATGCCTTGGAAAAATTCAAACAATATCTAGTGGGCAACAAATTTGTGGTGAAGATTGATCATAACAGTCTGAAGTACTTTTTGGATCAGAAATACCTCAGTGAAAGACAACACAAGTAGGCCACCAAGGTCCAAGATTATGACTTTGACATCGAGTATGCTAAAGGAAAGAAGAAAATTGTGGCAGATGCATTATCCCGGAGACCAGAGAGTTGTTCATTATTAGAGATATCAGTTGATTGGAAGGCTCACTTATTGGTGGAGTACTCCAAGAACCAATTTGCTTGTGAGGTGATGGATGGAAAAGTACAGGATGACAGATATTGAGTCTTAGTTGATATCATATTCTATAAAGATCATATCTACTTGGTTCCATAATCTTAGCTCAAAAAGAAGATTTTGAATGCAACACATTATTTGCCACTGGCAGGGCCATCAAGGGTATTTTAAAACCTACAGGAAAATCAAGGAGAGATACTCATGGAAGGGTCTCAAAGATGATGTTTTGAGGCACGTTAGAGAGTGTGTGACTTATCAACAAAACAACTTAGAGCAGACACATCTTGCATGGTTACATCAGTCGTTACCCATTCTAGAGCAGAAATGGGAGAGCATTTCAATCGATTTCATCACGGGCCTATCCAAGGTGCAGGGTAGAGACTATATTTATATAGTGGTCGACAGATTGACCAAGTTCACACATTTTTTCGTGATACCTTTAGAGTACAAGGTAACACAAGTCGCAAAATTGTTCTTCAAGGAGGTTTTCAGACTCCATGGATTGTCGAGGTACATAATCAGTGACAAGGACAAGAGATTTATCAATGCTTTCTCGCGGGAGTTGTTCAGGTTAGTGGGTATAGAGTTGACACCGAGCACCATCTATCATCCACAGACAAATGGGCATATCAAGATTGTAAATAAGTGGGTGGAAGGATACCTAAGGAACTTTGTGGGGGGCAACATCAAGCATGGACTAAGTGGTTACACATGGGAAAACATTGTTATAACACTACCTATCACGTGTCCATTGGGATGACACCCTTCATAGCATTGTATGGATACAATGCTCCATCATTTGTAGATGTGGTATTTGGGGACAACAGGGCTCCCAAAGCCAAATACTAGATACATGAGAGTCAGGAGATCCTCAAGATTCTTAAGGAGAATTTACAAGCGACCCAAAATCAGCAAAAGATATATGCAGATAAGCATCAGGTCGAGTGGAGCCTCGAGGAGGGAGACTTGGTATTTTCGAGGCTACAACCTTACATACATTCTTCATTGAAAAGGAGTGGGGAAGAGAAACTGAAGCCGAGATTCTATGGCCCTTACAGGATTAGCAGGCGGGTGGGGGAGGTGGCTTACGAGCTTGAGTTGTCAGAGGGAAGTAAAATCCATAATGTGTTTCATGTGTCATGCTTAAAAAAGGCTTTATGACAACAAATTACTACTTCCATGGAGTTACCCACATTAGATGAGGAAGGTCGGGTGGAGTTGGACCTCGAGAATTTTTTGGAGATCAGGGAGTGGAGGTTGAGGAGTCGGATTATCGGGGAGTGTCTGATGAGGTGGAGAGGTATGCCAGTTGAGAACGCTAGAGAGCAGATTCTACATCACCTTGGCTTGCAATTGCTTGAGGACAAGCAATCTTGGAAAGGGAGGACTGCAATGTCCCTTTCCCAGTGATAACTCCAAGAGGAGTGACTTAGTAACCTATATTGGTTCTCGTAGGCTATAGTCGGGAGAAAAAGGGAATAAAAGAATTATTTAGTGTCATATACCAAAAAAACCTATGTTGAAAGTGACATTAAGTAATAAAGTGGAAAAAGGTGATTAAGTGACTTAAAAGAATAATTAAAGTCAAAACTCAGGAAAAGTCATTTTAATTAAACAAAGTGAATGAAGAATTAGAATGTAAATCATGTATAAAGGGTAGGATAAACCTAATTCCTCTCATTATCGAATATTGAGATTGAAAGTTGGATTGCAGAGAGAAGTCAGGCGACTTTGTGGACTTTTATGGATTTCCAGGGAGAAACCACCACAATGAATGATTTTGGTGTTGGAAGAGACACCCTAGTTAGTCAGGAGGATCATCCAGATTCTCCATCATTCTTCATGATTACAGCAGATACAACATTGGCTCCATTAAGAGGGATTCACATCAGTCAAGGAGGTTCATAGACTTGCCCTTGGTGCTTGGAGAGTGTAGGAGTTACATGATTGATCCAGAGGGAGGCGTGGAGGTTCAGGTGGGACATTATCCCATCAGACAACAACAGATCTGTGTATTCTCAGTGCATGCAACATATTTCACCGTGCAAGCAGTGTATCTTCCATCAAGTATCATATTTGGACTTGCATGCAACAGATCCACACTCACATGTAGTAGTTCTGGTATTTCCTTTACTTGCATATCACAAATCTATCCACAAGGAGATTCACCATTCATCAGTGATAACATTTGCAGTGTATTTCCATTGCATGTAGTGTATTCTGAGTGCATGCAACATATTTTACCATGCATGTAGTGTATCTTCTATCTAGCAACATATTTAGACTTGCATGCATCGTATTCTCAGTGCATTCAACATATCTCACCATGCATGCAACATATCTTCCATCTAGCAACATATTTGGACTTACATGCAACAAACCCACACTCACATGTAACAGATCTGGCATTTCCTTTACATGCATGTGTGTTATAGGTTAGATCTATACTTATAAAGATCAATCATAAGAGTTTTGAGTAGTTTAGCAGTGTTTTGCTTATATTCCAGTATTTCAGTTATTGTAATTTCAGTCTTTACCATTAGTGCAATAAAGAACATTGTTCCGACAACAAAACTATTTGCATGCAGTGAAAACAAGCTTAAAACCCCAAACATTATGAGAATAAACTAAACCGGATCCAAAATCCTAACTGCATTCAAAAACCCAAAGAAACTCCAGTCAGATAGCCAAATCAGTATTTGGGATATTTCACTTACTACCACCAAATCACTTTTTTAAATGTTCAACAATTGTTGATTCCTAGTGTAGATCCATCTTAAACCTGGATCTATCGAGCATCGAGAGGGATCAAATTTCTTAATGTGTAAATTTTAATTTATATGTTGTTATGTAAATACGTATGCAACATGACAACTTCTCCTCCATATTGGCTTGTAGAGTACCTCACTACTCTCATAAAAGGTATGCGTAAGAGATTCTATCTTGGCAATGGCAATTCACTCCAAATCCAGGACTATGTTGTAGTATACCTAGGGAGGTAATATGGGGTACCTAGGGAGGTACCCAATGGGAATGTGGTTATGTATTATTAGTGGAAGTCATTCAATACATGAGAATGTGGTTATGTATTATTAGTGGAAGTCATTCAATGTAAGGTGGACTAGGCCCACTATGGTAGTTAGAGATAATAAACGTGAGAATTCTCTCTAGAAGGTTCCTAGGAGATAGAGAAAGCTATATAAAGAATTGTAAGCAATGTAATGAAGCATAGTGAAGAATATTGTGAATGTATCAAGCATTGCTTGAGGAGTGTTATCCTTCCATAAGGATTAATATATGGTGTTACCCTACCTCAAGGGTTTTGTCTACATTCTTTTGTTCAGTGTTTTATTGAATGGTTTAAGTTTATTCTTGGTTCATTTCTGAAGTATATTTGCAGATCTATTCAGGTACTTAACATACGCTTAATTTGAGCAAATTATGTATAGAATATCAATATGCGTGGAGGAATTTCTGGATCTATGTGGCCCCTGACTCTGCAAGGAATTGAGTTGTGTGATCTGTGTTTCCAATAGGTAGGTCATGCAGGCAACCTTCTCACAATATTATGCTAAAAGGTGAAGGCTTCGTGTGTATAGACTTTGTAGGATTCGTGCCTAATGTGACTTTTGTCTTTTCTTTGTTTGTTTGAATGACCTTCATTGAAGTTCCTTCATGTTAAACTTACTATAAAAGTTAGTTGGAAAAGGTAGATTATTTATTTATCCAAGTTGTTGATTATCAAATCAAAACACTAAGTAGTGAAGGCTTATTGCACCGAGAGTAGCGAGGTGCTCTACAACACAATATAGAGGAGAAGTTGTCACGTTACGTACATATTTCCATAACAACATATAAATTAAAATTTACACATTAAGAAATTTGATCCCTCTCGATGCTTGGTAGATACTAGTTTAAGATAGATCTACATTGGTAATCAACAATTTGTTGAACATTTTAAAAATTGATTTGGTGGTAGTAAGCTAAGTCCGTGTTCAACCAAATTACTTGTTATATGGTTTTCAATCCAAAAAATTTATTGTTATTTGGTAACAAAATAAAAATTCTTAATTAATTTATTTTACATTGTTTTTAAAAATAATTGTCTTTTTAAAAACCATTAGGGCCAAATTATGGTGGTGATTCTCAAATTTGTGGTTAAAAACTCAAATATCCAAGCAAAGTTTTAAGCCCCAATCATGGGTGTGGTAGAAGCATTAGGAATAGGATTTGAGAAGGTTGTATATTGAATGGGATTCCAATATTGTAATCAACCATCTTAATGATGAACAATGTCACATGGATTCACCCAGTTATGCATTGTCCTAAAGGGTGCAAATTTATACGTGTAAGAAAATCTCCTAGTCAAATAATGGATTGGTTAGCAAATTAGGTGACCATCATCTCCAAGACATCTATGTCCCTTTATTTAGGAGGTTCCTCGATGGGGGAAAGATGAGGATTAGAAAATATATTTTATTAGGAATCTAGCCAAAGGGGTGGGGTACCCGCTCCCCCTACCCAACTCTTTGCATCTAATCATTATGCAGTTAAATGGAGCTCTAATTAGACTTCACCATGGCTTGATCATCAAGACATTCCCACGAGGGGAATGAGATTTAATTATGGTACAAACATTGATGAAGGTGTTAGGGGACATCTTCCACCTTAGACCTTGGGTGCCATTATGCATAATTAAAGCTTGACAACCCTTAAAAAAGAGTAAGAGGGTCGATGCTCCATACCTTCATTAATATTTTTTAGTTCATGCCTATCCTAGACTCCTTCAATCTTCAACATGGTGAATTTATAATGGTTAAGCAAGGCAAAAGGTCTAGAGGGTACCCAAAGAGTTTGCAAAAAGATGAAACGAGTAGGCCCTAGATCCCTTCTATCCCCATGAATGGTTTGTGAAAGTCATGGCTCCACATGGTATGCATCTCTACCCAATTATGATGTGAGCTCATCCAACTTGAAGAAACATGTGGCATGCTCGTCCATGCCATTAGAGCCAACAAAAGAGTACCCACTTGATCCCATTTCAAAATTTGGCCATTAAACAATTGAATTCACCATAAACAACATATACTAATTGAAATCATGGAAACACATGCCAATATCCATCCTCAAGCACATTCACAAACATTGCATGCAAAAATTCATCATCGTTACAAAAAAGAGAGAGTTAAACTATTTAAATGTAAAAACATCGAATGGACACATATCTTTTAGCAAAAGTGGTCCAAGAAATTAGTTGTGTAAGATCAATTTACTAACCAACCATCGACATCTAGTGCAAATGCCACCACAAAAAAAAAACATGGACTTGTTGGACACTCAAACCAACCTATTATTCTCATGACTCCAATAATTTACTCATTACAAAACACTCTAGGAACCCCATCCAACCATGCATCAATTAACCATGAAATTCTCTTCTCAGTGCCATATACAACACAACTTAGACCTTTCCCTTATATGTTATACAATCCGTTGGGAAATCACCACCACCTTGTGCTCTAGTGCAAGTAGGAAAAGTCCAATCATTGATTGCCTTTTGAGAAAACTCAATGGAGTAATTCATTGGCTCATACGAAAACAATGGGCAACAATATCATGTAAGTAATGGCTTCCTATATTCCCTCGGCCTCTATGCTCATGCAATCTTCCCATTCTTGGATCTATGGTGTTGATTTAATTTTTAGACATAGAATGAAGATACTATATGAAATATATTTTGGAATTGAAAGCATAATAGTGAGAATGGGAGCAAAAATGATGGGAAAAGAGAATGGAACAAGGGACTTCTACATTTTTTCAACATGTTTGCATTTCTCCTTCCAAGTACATTTCCCCATGATCCTTTTTTATGTAAGGTAGACTTTTCCTCAACAACCACTTCATGCATTCATGATTGGCCTTTTAAGTCAAAGGTGATGATGAGCTTCATTTAAGGCTCATGATGGAAAGGATGTGATTTCTTGAGATGACACTAGATAATAAAGGATTTATTTCCCGTGGGACCCCTTTCATCTTCCTCTATGGTGGACTGATAGCCCCCTTCTCTCCTAGAATCCATCTTGGAACATTAAGTATTATATTCCAACATTGTCTTTTTACATAACTTCAAATGCATCACAATAGCTCTACCATGTGGTCAAAAAAACAATCCACATCTATATATCTAGTCATACTCTAGCCAGACCTTGACCTTGAGCTCTGCATTAGGAATCCATATAAACATATTTACAACATTTACATTATATGGTCGTGTATTTAAGCTCACATGTCTCAACACACATCATAATAATCACACATTTACAATTGTAAATAATATAATACAATACTTTCTTCCATGGGTCAAAACCAGAGAATTACAAAGCTAAGAGAAACAAGGTCTTGAAGGAAAAAGTCTACTATACTCGAAATGGTTTTGAAGGGTGTTTGAGAGACAAAGAGAAGCAAAGTGCTCAACAATTTTCCCACTTCAAAGAAAAGGCATAGTCATGGTAGAGAATTTGTGCTTTGTAGCATCTTGCCCAGTTCCTGAAAAGGAGAGGAGTGAGGAGGAGGTTTTTAAAAAGAAAATTCATTGTTGCTTAGAATTCATCACGAATGAAATCCTGAAGTCTTAGAACCCACTGTAAATGGAAGAGAAAGTGTCGCCATCAATAGAGGCCAAGCCAACTTTGAAGCAATGAATTCCAAGACTAGTGTTTCTCTTGGCCACCATAGTTTAAAATGAATATTCTTCTTTCTAGATTTATGTTATGAGTTTATATCCATAAAACCAATAGTCAATTCTACAATATAAGTAATTAAGTTTTGTTTTTGGATAGAGTATGTTTTATGTAATGCTCGATTAGGGTGGATTAGAGTAGTTATAATGAAGACGCTAAATCTAACCAGGGACATACACGATGCTAACACACACACACACACACAAAAGTGAAACAACCCAATGCACTGAAAACCTTGGGGGCAATGTGGCTCCATCTCAAGCATTTTTATTAGTGAAAATAAGGTTGTTGGTACCCAACTAGCTTAGATTACACGTTATTATTTGTATGATACAACAATGACTAGAATAAAACCCAACAAGGCACTTATTTTGGCAACATCTAAGAGAGTGTGCCCCAAAGGAAGCAAAGCAACATGATACAAATTGTAGAACCCACATAGGGAAAGAGCAAGCCCACTGAGATTTGAAGCTAGGTCTTCAACACAAAAAGCGCTCCAAGTTGCAGCTAAACCATAATGCAACAAGATATATATATGGGCCTAATGGTTAAGAATATGTATTTCCTCCTTAGAGGTCACAGGTTCAAATCCAAAGGGGGGTAGGGTATGTATACCTATGTATACTTTAGTAGTCAAATCGTTACACGGAAGGGGTCCCTTGTCCCACAAACAAGGGGGTCTCATACACCAATTTGGTGTTTGGCTTGACCATGACCTTAAAAATAGATTATTATTATTATTATCATTATCATCATCATTATCATCATCATCATCATCATCATCATATATATATATATATATATATATATATAATGATGTGTGATATGGAGTCTACGGCTAGGGTTTCCTCAGCCGTAGACTCCTCCCCTTTTCCACATTAGTTTTCCCATCTCGGTGGTTGCGGAGCCAAGCCGGCTTCGGCCATGATCTCCCTAGAATGCTCACGGTCTACTCTTGCGGCGGTCGGTTCCATTTTTTGCTCAGTTGAGTTGGGGTTTTCCTCGAGCCATCATTTTTGTGGGTCTCTCTCTATTTCATAGCGGATTCGCTGCTTTGGTTGCTCTTCCAGTGGTGGGGGTTCCGTTGATCCTTGGAGATTCTCCTTGTTGGTGGCTACGCTCTCTCGTGGGTGGATCTGTCTTATTTTCATGGGTTTCCCTGTTTATTCTAGTATGATGCATTGGATTTGGGTGTGATGGTATTGGTGCCTCGCGGCAATTTTTTTCCTTTTACTGCTCCAGATCTGGTCCTTAGACAACTGATCTGTAGTCCTCACGGTTCTGGTCATTTGATGAGGCTACCATGATGTGTTTGTGGAGGTTTTGAGCTGATTCTCTACTGTTGGTTTGTTCAGGGCCTGATCCAAAGTCAGGGTTTTCCCCGGTGCTTTGGAGGCTTGGGGGTCTCTGCACTCCTCGTGGTTTCTGGATTTTTTTGTAGCAGATGTTGGAGTTTCTGTGTTTTTTTTCGGTGTCTTGGGTCAAAGATTTGAGGTCCATTTCCTTTTGGGCATGCGGTGTTGATTTGATCCCTGTTCAACACTTTGAGGTCCTTTATGCGCGTGCAGTTCCTGGCTTCTTTTCTTTCATGGATACATGACTCCTGGTTTTTCACCCCTCTGACTCTGGATCTTGTGGGGATTATTTGCCTCTTTGGCCTGGTTCATCCACATTGTTTTTGGGGTCTTCCTCTACTGCTTTTTCATGGTTGTGCTTATTAGGTCTAGTTTTGAGGTCTTCTCTTAGTTATTGGGGCCGCTTTTACAGGGCCATTTCTTGGCTCTTTCCTCCTCTTGGGATGAAAGGCATTTTTCGACTAATGCATGTTTATGCATGCATTATTCAGAATGTAATTTTTAACACTCTGGGCGATTACTTATAGGGCACTAGGTTGCCCCTTGGGCACCAACCCATTTATTCTTTTTTTCACTATACTGGAATGTGCTCATCTAGCACCTATAAAATGTAATTTTGTCTCTTCGGATAAATAAAATTACGCTTTTTTTTTCGAGGAAAAAAAATAAAAAAAATAAATAAATATATATATATATATATATATATATATATCCTTGAATAATACAAACCAAACAATCGAAAATCATCACCAAAAAAATCCTTAGGCTACATTACTATTACAAAAACAAAACAAAAGACCTTTTGTGTCAAGAAACTTTTTTTTTTTTGGGTGATTGGAAAAATTAGCAACTAGTCGGGCATGTACTCGTGTGACACGAGGTAGTGTTATCCGATTGCTACCACTATAACCTCCAAGCATGCCAATGCGGCCCCTCACGCGACACACAAGGTAAGCTGAGGGTTTTGAACCGATGACTTCACATAACATAGTGCCTTAACAATATACTCCATCACTAATTGTTCTACACCCCGAGGGATTTTAATAGAAGGATATGGGGTGGGATTTGATCCACTTATGTGTGCACAGTTCATGATATGATTCAATAAAATATCTCTGGGTGCAACCACGCATGCAGAAACTTCATTGTTTCAAACCATATAAACTTCTCATATTTTTCAAAAGGTAAATAGTTAAACCAAGATAACATAATCCTGATTTTTTGCTTATGTTTCCAATGATTTATTGTTTTGGTTGATGTCATATGCAAGTGGGAAATATTCTTCTTTGAGAATGGCTATGCTTACATCTTGTCATCCTACATTGAAATTTTAATATCTCATCTTCATTATGAAAGATTCATCCTTCGGTGGTTAAATATTCCAATTTTGTAATATCTCATTTTTGGCTCCCTATTGGAATAAGTTACCTTGTGTAAAGTTGTGGTGTGTTTTTTTACATGCTTCGAATAAATGGTTGCTCATTAGTAAATGTTTCATCAGTTTGTAATTATTTTGTAAATAATATTTTATGATAAAAACTTGTAATAAAGGGTGAGAAGCACATGCACATGATAATAAAATAATGATCCACAAAGCAATAATGTTCGAGGAGGTCACATGATCCATCTCCACCTAGTCTTGCAAGGTTTTCAATAGCTATTTTGGATGATGGTTAATATTGTCTTTCATTTAGAAAACCATAGAAGAGGGGGGAAATCCATAGGGTGTTGGCAAGGTACCAACATCCTCACTTGGAATGCATAATATGTGGGTGAGTTAAGGGAACTTACTTCTCCATGGATTTTTTTAAATGATAATAAAATAATGCATACCAATTTGCCTTATAGGGAAAAGAAGATGGGATCCCTATGTCTAACAAGTGGGGGAGCGGGGGTTGGGTGGGTAGGCACTGTATATGCACATCCACTTAATCATTTAATGTAGTTTTGCACACTTTTGCTAGCGATGCATAATAAAATTGCTAAATGGAATAAAAAAAAAATTACCTACAAAGGAAAGAATTTACTTTAAAGGTGGAGGAAAACACTCAATTGAAAGGAGAAGGAAAATACTTGCTTTAAGGAAGGACATAACATGCCTAGAAGATGAAGGAAAGCACTTGCTTCAAGGATGAAGGAAAGCATTAGGTAGCTTGCCCTATAAATATTTCATACTCAATAGAGAGGAGACATACACATGAGATACTATTCTTTGTATTGTTGCTAGAGAGAGATTTATAGTGAGGCTTGGGCTATTTTTCCAATGAAGATTTGTGAGTTCACTACAAATGGTTTTAGCTCTCATGCTAAGAGAGCGAGCTTGAATTTTATTTATGCACCGATGTAGCTATTAATTTGACAATTTTTACGAGGAACAATGGCTAATAAGAGAAGTAAAGAAGTTCAATGTAGTAGGAGGTGTTTGTCTTTATCCCTTTGGAAGTTGTAGCAACAATCAAGGAGAAAGGTATACCTACTTTTCAAGTTGCATGTCAAATTATAGCATTGACAATGTACATATAAAATCCCAATAGTTGTCAATTTGGTCTAGTTCTAGTAGTAGAGAGGAGAAGTTGTTATACTCCTCACTCAATTCAAATCCCACACATAAACCCCATTTATGACACGCTCACTCTTCATGAACTGATTGTTGATTGGGGCTCTTCATGAGTTGATTGTTGATTGGGGCTCTTGATTGGGGCTCTTCATGAGCTAATTGTTGATTAGGGCCGCAAAGGTACCAACTATCTCATTATCACCTACAAGCTAGAGGGTGAGAGTATGGAAACATGGAAAAAAATTCCCAATGATTCAAAAAAATGAAAGGTAGTTACATGATTTGAATACTAACAAAGAGCAGGCCTAGGATTTTTTTTATGGTTCAAGCCAAGACTCTTAGAATATAAGTAGTATTGGAGTTGTTTTATTTCTTTCTGAAATTCATAGTGTCAAAATGAAGGGATCACTGGGCAAAGGATCATATAAATATGCATAGATAATGGTTCTCGAGCTCTTGATAAAGGCTGCAAAGGATAAAAATGCCAGATCCCTAAAGATCTTTGGGGATCCATTGCTCATAGTTAATTGGATGCAGGGGACACACCAACTTCTGAATATCCGCTAGAGATCTTTAGGGGACCAAATTAAGGCAATTGCAAGCAACTTTGATCAAATATCCTTCACCCATGTCTTTGGAGAACAAAATATAGTAGCTAATAGGTTGTTAAAGGAAGGGCAATCGAGATCTAGAAGGAAGAGTCACATTTTAAGAAATTAAAGAGGGTGTTGTTATTGTTTATGAGGATCATCATGCTCAAAGAAGTCCCACTCTACATGGTTATTTAGGGAGTTATCTCATAAGTTTTATTTCTATTACGAGCTTCGATTTTATGGATTTTTTTTTCCTCTACTATAGTTTTGATTTAAATCAATGTTTTAAGTTTGTCGAGGGGTTTTAAATTAAGGGCTTTGTTTTTTTATATAGATAGTTGTGAACAATGTTTCTAGGAAAGATAAATGGGACCCTTTCAAAATAGTAATTGAATATGGAGATTTCAATTTTGGTTGGGTATGGTATTGAAAAGTATTGAAAACTATACTAGAGAATGTTAAGTATTTTTTGTGATGTAAAATTCAAATATGGTTTTAGTGTTTGGTTTATTTTTGTAAAATTATGGAAGGTACGACGAGATCATCAGAATGACAATGATGGTCTCTTTTTGGAGATACGAGTTTGGAGGATAAAAGGAGGCCCCAAAGCCCCTGTTTTTCTCTTTTATGCTCTATAACTACAATAACACATAAGTAGTGTGATTTTTGTTCTAATTGAGTAGAAATGACAATTTTTTCCTTGGAAAAAAAGAGTTGCACCAACCAACAAGAGGAATTTAGTTGTCTTGATCTCTAACATAGCAACAACTAGCAAAGAGAAAACAACTTTTATTCATGTAGGGTTGGTAGGAAGTACTTTATACTATTGGTAGGAATGTCTTTTATGGATTAAATGAGCAATTGTCACTTTGTGCTTTGGTTTAGCTAAGGATATTGATTGATTTTGACCATTCCACAAGGAATGAGGGCCAATGCAAGAAATAAAGGAAATTTTGGTAGCAACAAGTGTATGTATTGAACTATGTGAGGGTTCATAATGACATCAACTAGCAGGGAGAACCCTAGTGGTCCTAATTTGTTGCATATAAACAACTAGTAAAAAGTAAACTAGCTTTGATCTAGCTGTGTCTGACAAGGAGCACCCAATACTTTTGGTAGGAATGTTTGAATGTGGAGTGATTGATTCTTTACTTCTCTCTAACTTGTTTGACCTCAACATGGTTCCCTAACTTGTGTAGTTAGTTATTAATCTTGCATGGTCAACAAGGGATTGTGATTAATAGTTGCACATTGTGTAACAAATGCTTGAGGTCTCAGGTTTTACATAGATTCCCTTGTCACATTATTTCCCTCGAATTGAGGGTGGCCGTATGAGAAGGGATCCTATCACTGGGTGGAAAATCCTCTAGAGATGTATCGTTTTACAAATATATTCATATATAAGTATTTGTATTTTGTGTAATTTATATCATTGCTTTAAAATGCTTTTATAGATTTCTTACGCAAAGATTGTTAATCTTGACCTATGGTCTTGCTTATTATGATGATCTACGTGTTCTACTTCTTCATGTTTATATTTGTAATTGCATGCAAAGATTGGGGCTAAAGGAATATACTATAATTGTAAAATATTATGAGCCAATCATTTATTGTGTCTAGTGTTGTTGAGAAATTAAATGAAGAGCCCATGTGAGATATGGATCATAAATGAGGCAATTGTACCTGAGTTTAGGTATGTTATGGGATGGAATTAGAACATACAAGAGGTCTACATAAGAGTTTGATGTTGAAATGAGGTGCGAAGTTGGAGAAATGTGGGGTTGGACATGGTAACAACTTTCTTTTCATTTCAGTGGGGTTTGACCACAATAACCATAGAAGGGTTGAGGGGAAATGGTGAAAGAAGGGAAGCAGGTAGACTATAAAGTAGACTATATTGGCTCGAGGGAGGAATGTTTTGGAAGCCTAATCTCCCCTTCACAAATCAAGGTGGTGGAAGCATGGCGGGGGAGTGTAATGTCTCCAATATTTCAAGTAAGATATTAAAGTGAATCTGGTAATCCATTAACAAAAAATCAGGAAGAGAGGAACATGGTAAGAAGCCATCATTGGGCCATCATTTGATAGAGCACAACAATATGGTTTATTTAGGGTTGTGCATCATTGTTAGTAGTTTAGGATAAAATCCCCCAAGATTAAGGCTAGAGGTCACGAAACAAAAAAAATGATATTGATGGAATACGAGTCATTACATAGACTCAACCATGATCAAATATAGAGGGGGTAATATAATTGGTGCCTCGCCATCAATGGTTGTGAGAAAAAATGAAGTATACCACTCTTTGGAACCAAGGTCTTTGAAATACCCTTTGTCCTCTCCAAAAGAGCCTCCAATGCAACCCTTGTAGGATCTACATACATGTACCCCTACTTTGGAATTTGGGAGTACCTCTTAGATGGTCATGATCATATTCAAGGTCAAATATAATCTAGGATGACACAATATTTGATGAATATGGAGAGGTCTTCAAAAAACAAGGACATTCACAAACCAATGTACGTTAAATACTAGGAGGAGCAACATTGGAAGGCATCCCCAAGGTATTATTCCATCCTACAAACAAACAAAAGGTATACAGGAAGAACAAGAAGGGAAAGGTGATAAAATTAAGATGGAAAAAATTAGGATTGAAGTAGAATTAGAGATTGTGTTAGAAAGGTGTAGGTTTTGTGTTTAGTTTTCCCTACTAGGGATTTTTACAAAAGCAAAAATTTGTGAGAAGACGTTAAAATAATTTATGAGGAAATTCTGGGGACCAGTACTTGGATGTTGTCCCTTGTTCTTCTTATGAAAAGGGGTTATATAACATTTGTGTTTACATCCAAATAAGATATACATATAAGGGAGGGGAATATGCTTTTGGAAGGATAGACATGTCAACCTTCATTTATGGGAACCAAGCTTTGATCCTTTGAAGGCAAGAGCTAACAAAGCTTCGGTCTGGGTCAAACTCTGTATTTCCATTGGAATTATGGATAGAATAGATCTTTGAAGCCATTGGTAATTCCATAGGCATATATATCAATATGGATGAGAAGACTAAAAATATGGAATGTACAACTATTTCTTTGGGGACAATATATGTAGAATTGGATTTAAGAGATGGGTTAATTGATGGCATTGATGTGCTAGTTGAAGGAATAGAATATCGTCAAGTTTTTTACTACAAAAAAAGTTCCTTTCAAGTGTGCCAAATGTAGGCACTATGGGAATTTGAAGAATTATTTCCTTTCTAGGGGTGAAGGAGATATTATAGACGAGGCCACGATGATGCAATGAAAATCTAAGTGTCGTGATCAGTGTTTAATTAGGCTTATGTTTCTCTTTACCTTACCAAAGTAAGATGAAGCATCCCTCCATCCCTTTGTGCATAAAAACTATGGGAAAGGAACAATCAATACTCATAGGATATCTATGTAGGTTACACCCCCTTGAGGTAAGTTTACTAGCACCCTTAGCAACATGCAATTTGAATATGATATGACCATAGGACACAAAAACACGGGAAAGGAAGTGATGGAAGGACAAACCCCTTTCCAATTACTACATATTGATGTTGAATCTCTTGCGAGAGATGAGTCTCAAAATACATAATTTGAAAACAAAGAAGAGGAGAAGAGACTTGCCACTATCCCTAGGGAACTCATTTTTGAAGTGTTGGAGTAGATTAGAAATTAAAAGAAATAGAGTGGGTGGCACATATAATAATATTTTAGTATCTTATCCCTTATTGGATGAACAAGGGTAGTCAACCCAAAGAAAATATATCAGCTTAGACCAAATAAAATAAATAAGAAGATTGATTCAAGGGAGAATTCCAAAGGAGGATTGGAGATTGACGAGAACACAAATTCTAAAAGGAATTGAGGGATAAAGTCTCATATTCACATGGCAAAGAAGAGAGTTCAAGACAAATTAAGTAGAGGAAGGAAGGAGTCTATCAAAGAGGTCCTTAGAGTAGGGAAGACCTCCCCAGGAGGTAAATGATGTTGTGCTTGTCCATAAACACAAGGGGATTAGGGTCTCCTATGAAACAAGATTCCGTACAAACAAGGATCCAATAATATAGACTAGACATCCTCCTTGTTAAGAAAACCATGATTATTGATAACAATGTTATTATTTCTTTATTGGATAAACTTAAGAGTTGGAATTTTGTTGCAAGTGATGTCAGAGGGAATTCACAAGGTTTGGAAATGGGGTGGAAGAACTCTTAGAGGCTAAATGATTATTCTTTCTTAGACACAACAATTATTTTACACCTTATATATAAATGAGTTGAACCTGGACATTCACTTCGTAAATTTCTATGGGCCATACGAGAATAGAAAATACCATTGATTAGAGATCACAAACAATGTCGCCCTTCGAGGAGAGATATTAGGGGGGGGGAGACCTAAACATAACCCTTGAAAGAGAAGAGATGCAGGGAGAAGGGGCCAAAAATAATAATTTGGTTGAATTCTTTCTTAAATTGTTTGAAGACAAGAACCTTTTTGTGGTAGTACCAAGGAATATGTGTCCTACATGGAGAAACAAAAGGACAAGCAAGGCAATGATAGCTAAAATATTAGATAGGTTTATAGTTTTTTTTTATCACTCTATCTTGAACAAGAAAGTATAGCTATTGGACAAGGGTAGAAACTCAATTACCAACTTAACGAGAACTCTACAAAGTTCTCGGTTTTTGGGGGGTCACAATTTTTACCTCGTTTTGAAAAGTTGTGCTATCGGTAGCACCCCCCTCCCTTTTTAGGTTGTTTTTTGATATTTTAAATCTTCTTATCCATATTGTATCCACATTATTTTTTTAAATGTTTATTTTTTCTTCTATTTTCTATTTTTTCTATTTTTTTTTTCAACGATGTTTTTTTCATCTATTTTCAAAATTTTCTATTTTTGTTTTCAACACTGCTTTTAATCATTTTTCCATGCTTCTTTCAATGTTAAAAATGTTGTATACCATTTACTTTTTTGAAATTAATATTTTTCATATAATTGTGTCTCTTTAATTAATTTATGGTTCCATACTTTTTATATACAAAGGAAAATATTTTTAAATATTTAGCGAAAAAATATACATTTTAAAGCCATATATAATAAAAAACCTATACATTTTGGTACCTTTCCGTTTAAAATAACATGTTAAATAAAACATTTTTAGGGACATAACTGAACAAAAAAAAGTGATTTTTTTTTTTAATTAACAATTTTTTCCATATTTTTATACATTTGAAGTTAAAAAATGACAACATTTAAAATCATTTTGCCTAGTATAGTGATTCACATACAAATAAAAGTAAAAAAAAAATAATAAAAAAGATTCATCATAAAACAACAATAGATACATATTCATTCTTATTTTAAAATTTGAAAGTCAAAACATTACAATTATAGCGCATAAATTTTTTACAAAATTGAGCATCGTTCTCAAGGGCATCTTAAAACTAATCAACAATATCATATATCTCAAATTCGATATTCTCAATAGACACATTATCATCTTCTTGGACATCATTCAGTGCTTCCATTCTGTCATTTTGCTCTTCCATTGGGTCTTTGATATCCGCATTTCTCTAAAGTGATCATTTCCAATCAATCCTCCTAATGGTACTTGAGGTTCCTTTGACATTTTTGTCACCTTTGATTCATTAAAATATCCTTTCCTCAAGCCAACTTCTTGCATTTCACCTGGAAGAGATGGAATAACATTAATTCTTTGTTGAATAAAACCACACTGTAGTGGGTCACTTTCAATGGCTATGCAATTTCTTCCTTTATGTAAGCAAGACACTAGTGTTGTACCTAATCACCAAATAGAATATAAATAATTAAGTTAAATAATGTAAAAAGACATAAATTAAAATTAATAAAGATTGAAGTATGATTTCATAAATGTTAGATCATAATTGTTACATGAACCCGAGAACAAATCCAAAGCCCAGTCTCCTTAATTTGAAAATGTATCTATAAGATAATTAATTAATGCTCATGGTTTTTGATAAATGTTAACCATCTTTCCTTTCAAATCATATTCCTCATATGTTAGCTTTCTTACCACAACATTGTAAACCAATAAACTACTAGGCTTCCCTCCATCCTTTACATTGACAAGAATAGAATTATAAGAATAATCTTTTGTCCAGGTTGCAAGATGTATACTCTCAATATCACGTGTAAATGGTTATCTATTGGAGCTCTGAATATTAGGCTTGTGCATGTAACATAAATAATTGCAAATTCAATTAACTTGTGAATTAATAAAATTGATTTCTAATCTTAATCACTAAATATACACTTTTAATATCTTACCAAATAAGTTGCATCCTTGTCTTTTCTTTTCCCTTGAAGCTTGATTGTACTAATCCTTATTGTGTGTCTGAATGAAAAACCAGAAATCTCCAAAACGGTGATGTTGTGACTTCGAAAAATACCATAACCACTCCATTGAAATCTTGGTAAGTATAAGGCTCAATGTCATATCCAATGTTTTGGATATTATAACCATGACGGATATCCACAATAACTAGGGAGTATTATTTTTTAGGAACAATATTTGCAATTTGTTCACAATCATCTAATATCACTTTATACTGAATAGTATCGAGCCCATTCCAAATGTAGTGATCAAGGGTGTCATCAAGTTCAACAATTAAAATATGTTTCCTTCTTTCTCTTTCAAACTTGGCTTTTTGAATAAAACTTTTGAAGGTTTCAGGTACTCCATTTGCATTCGTCTTTGGCATCTTTAATGAAACAAACAAACATATAGTTATATATCTATAACTAATAAAATAAAAATAAATTAATCTACAAACGAATAATATGAATGTAATAAATCAACATACATTTTTTTAATATGCAACAAAAAAATGTTCCAATATTGTTGTAGAGCTTGAATCTGGATAGTTGAGTTGAACATCATCCCAACTCTCTTCATTCAACACCTTAATCATTTCCTCTTGTATTCACATATACACCTTGTGACTAAAAAAAAAAAAACAATGTTATAATGGTATACATAATAAATACTTAGAACATTGATATGTTAAACTAAAAAAAAAAATTCATGTCCTAACATAAATATAAATAACTCAACAAACTTACCTTTTAAATTCATCACACATTTCTTCCATTGACAATTCACTCGACCTTACACGTGATAATATAGGTATGATAAGTTTCTCATCCTTGAATCCTTGTATCGTTTTCCAAGGTGTTATAGTCACATCTTCTTGCATATTCTTGATTTTGGGACCTGTCTTACTTGTGCTACATATTAAGTGTTTAGCTTTCTTAACTCTCTAATTTTTTATACCATTTTTTTCTCATATGCTGAAGATCTCATTTATCAAATCTCATACATGTCCAGTTTTAAATCCCAATTGAAAATAACTATCCACAACTCTGAATACATTACTTCCTTTGTGATTTTTTTCTTTTGCATTTTCATCATCAATCGAGAAGCTTATTTCCATACAACATTGCTTTTGAAACTTCACATCAATATTTGATCTCTCCCCACGACATATTTAAGAAAAAACTCATTATGAATAAACCTCACCCTTTGAATGAAATTCATGGACATCCTGTACTCATTATTTGTGTTATGATCCCATGCCAATAACTTTGCTTCTGAATCTGACAAACCAACATAAATTATGCATTTGACTGTTTCAAAAAGAGGGTTATTGGGATATTCTTGCATCAGTTCTCTTCTAGCCTCTGCAGAATGATTTCCCCCAATCACATAATATTTGCAGTCAAAACATTTTGATCTATCAAATTCATCCTTGCTAGGAACTTCCGTTGGGTCAACAAGAACTAGGTAGTCAACCACATGTGCATATGGATTGTATCTAATCAATTCTTTAAACATGTCAATATGCAAGTGATGCAGTTTTCTAATTTGATATTTTTCTTTCCCTTCTATGGGTTATAAAGTTGCTTCACATTCAACTGAAATGTATGGCCATCATCAACTAAGTTCATTGTCCTCAATCTATTTCAAATAACATTTTGTGTTGTTTTCATAATACCATCCTCTATATCAACACCCGATGTTATTATTTCTCTACTACCTTTAGGACTATCATTATAATATTCAGAGCTAAATATGGTTTCTTCATCATCATCAACATTTTATTTCTTCCTCTTACAATTTACATGGGTTTTATCTAAATCAATGATTTATTCACAATCAATAAGAATGGAATCATCCCCAACCATTGCTCTTTTGCATTTCTCTTGTTTATTCTTCTTGCAAGAAGGAGTGATAAACTGATTGGGACTAATCTCAACAAAATCTTCATTTGGAGTTTCCTCATCTTCAAATGTAACCTTTTTAGGATTTCTAGAATGAAGATTTTTCTTTCTTCTTTCATGTTCTTGTCTTTCTACTCTTGTAGTTTCAATCTCTGTTACTTTTTGTTTCTTTTTTCCTTCCTTCTTATGGCTTATCGATATGAAAGGTATTGATGACTTCCATGATATTTTTATCTGTAGAGTAAATACCCAGTAACATATGTGAAAGTCGTTCAACAAAATCTTGTAAAAATAAAATACAACATTTCCATGTTAAATAAAATTAAAACATTAACATGATACTAAAAATAATACATGATACAAAAATAAAAATAAACAAACTTACATTGTCTTTCTCAATGTCTTCAACCATAGATGCACATAATTCTATACAACATTCAACCCTATTATAATTGCTCAATTTCAAACAATATCTAATCTTGATATAATCCCTGCCTTGTTTCACGAGTGCATAAACAATATATGTGTCTAGCACCAAACATATATATCTTGTAACATGCCAAGTGGCTGGTAATTTCGTTGCACATGTTCAAACTTGACACAATACAAATATAAATGTTCTCCATTGTTGCCTTGTTTGTCTTTAACAAACCAAGAATATTCCAGTTTGCTTTCACCTTCCACAGATTTCCACTCTCTAACATTCTTCATTTCCCTTGATAGCTCAGGTGTTGGACCTTGAACAAATGTGCTATCAATTTGTTGCCTAGCACTCATGGAGGTCCCAGTTGCAATTTTGGATGTCATTATTGCAAGTTGTGATAAAGATACATTCATAGATATTTTCCTTCCTACCATTTTTTCTATATGAAAAAATAAAAAAATAAATTAGGTCTGGGAAATGTTTACAATATAATAAATTTTAAAAAAATCATAGACCGTAAAACTTAAACTTTTTTTTTTTTGACCCATGGGGTTACTGGGGCGATGTTGGGACCAAGGCTTGTCGCCCCCGTGACCAAGTCACGCAAAAATCTTGGCCACGGGGACAGCCCTCCCACTACCAAGTCACGGTCTAGGCCTAGGGCTTGGCCACGGGGTTGCCCTCCTCAACCAAGTCACGGTCTGGGTTTGGGTCCAGGGCTTGGCTGCGGGGGAAGGGGCGATGTCAGGCATTGACCCAACTCAACTTGGCCGATAGGGGGTTGACCCCCTAGGGAAATTCATGGTCATGTGTAGAGGGGCATCACACCCACTATCCACCATGGGCCAAAATTATAAAAAAAAATATTAAAAAACAACGAAAAGTGTAAATTTTTATAAAAGGTATACCAATTTTTTTTTTCTTCAAAAAGTCCTAAAAATTTTGTTAAAATTTATTTGAAAAAGGTCTAATTTTTTTTCAAAAGTTGTGATTTATTTAGAAAAAATTAGAAAACATCTAAAAAAATTTAGGGTTTTTTATAATTTTCGCATGAAAAAATCTCACGTTATTCAAAAATGATCTTATAAATGTTTTTTTGGTAAATGGTAAGAATTTTAAAATTAACTAACCTATGGAATACTAGATTCTCCTTGAATGTCTTCTCGATGTTTCTCCCTTGTAGATTTCTCCAAACTATTTAACGAATGCTGCCCAATATTTAACGCAATGTAAAACGATAAAACAAGACTATGTTATATACAACAAAGATGATATAAATTAATGTTAAGTGTAACGAATGTGGGATAAATAAAAAACAAGAAGATTGTGTAAATATATAATGTTGGCACAGGGGCATACCTAGGGTTCAACGCTACAACAACGCACCAAAAAAACCCTAACTACCGGCCCTTTCGGCAACACCTGCGAAGCAGATGAAGTCTCACCGGAGGTAGAGGAAGGGGTGGTTGCAGGACTCAGATGTCTGCAACCCTAGCTGGGACATAGATCTGTGATTCTAGTATTTAACAGAGCATTCAACAGTAAACCTTCATCAATATCTAACCAATATCTACTCCGCAGATAAAACAGAGCATCACATCATTCACCCAGATCTAATGTATCTAAGTACTTAGCATAAGGAATTAGATAAGATCTAGCAGATTTAAGCACTAAGCAAGTTCACAGAGGTCAGATCTAGCAACTAGATTCATCATAAGTACAAAGTATAAACAGATCTATCTATATATCTATGTCAAGCACTTAGCAGATAACACATAAATACACCAACAACAACACACAAAGCAGAGAAACACAACATATATGTGGTTCACCCCCACCCTGGGGCTACGTCCACCAACTCTTCTTCTTTATTGGCTTCTTCAATCAGATACATGCACAGAGCCACAAAAACCTTACTCCGCATAGGACAGGAGATCTGCGCACCTTTCTAGATCCTCCTTCCTTGCGTTACAACACAAAGCCCTTCACAGTCTGTTACAACCACTTGCACTTAGCTCTACAAGTCTCTCACAGTATGCACAAAGCATTTACAAGCCACACTTGCACTTAGCACAACATCACATAAATGCCTCTTCTCCCTCTCTCTTACATCGCCTAGACATCTATTTATATATTACAAAATAGGCCTAAGCATGGGTAAACCCATGGGCCGACATTCCCATACCCGTTACATATTCCCAAATCCCAAAAAGGGGTCGAGATCCCATGATCTCTGCTTCGTCTTGCGCTCCACCTTCGACAGGCTGTCGAATTCCAAAATGGTCAAACTTGACCAAGGATCTCTCAAAACTTGGTCGAGGGCCAACATGCCCCCAACACTCACCTGTGACTCGTCCCTCTATGACCTCTTGTTCAACAAACTCTTGGATGACTGCATCAGTCACAGGTCCTTCTAGGCACTGTTCAGCTGCATTAACAACCTACTCTAGTTCTGTTCCTCGGCCTTCAACTTCTGTGAACAATTGGTAGGCCTTATCTTGCACGGGTTGGAGTCTCTGAGTTACTTCCATAAATTTGCTCTGAATAACATGAATCTGTTGTTGGGCGGTGCGTTTCTCTTGAGATCTCTTCATTCTTTCCACAGCTGACAGGAGCTTCAACTATGTCTGTATCGTTTCAGCTTGATACTTCACATCTTGGAGCTGCGACTCCAGTGCTCTTAATTCTGGACTCTCAGTGAGTCGTTCATATGTCAGGGCACTGCGATCACTCAACTGCTTGCATTTCATAGCAAGGGCCTTTATTCTCTCAATTGTGCTCCTGGCAGTTGCTTCTCTTTGGTCCTTCACATCCTGTGGGGTCTAGGGCAGTGCACGTAGTTCTAAGTCCACGATGCGTTGTTGTAGTTGCTGGATCACTTCTTCAAGCTGCTCTAATTGCTGTGTAACTCGATATTCTGCCTTTATTTCTACGACTGTCATAGAGCGAAGTGCTCTGTTGACCGCTTCCTTTACTTCGAGTTGCTTGGCGAGAAACTATTCTTTTCCTTACTGTATCTGTGCTTTTTCTTCGTCGAACTTCGCTTGGAGGGTAGTCTTTTCCTGTTCTGCAGCTCGATGATGTTCTACAAGTACTCCTTGTACTTGCGTCAAAGCCTGGGTGGCTTGTTCTATTTCCTCTTTTGCTCGTCGAAGGGGTGCTTTGACTGTATCAGCTAATCAGTGGAGTTGGGTTGGCTCGTCTACCAGCTCTGGTGTTCCCAATGGCAGAGGCGTAGTGGAGATTGTGCGGCTAGACTGTAGTGCCTGTTGTACCCCTCGGAGTTTGATTTCAATCCTATCATACATTGCTTCCTGATTGGCCTCTTGTTTTTCTACTATTTCCAGCGAAGCATCGTTCAGGGCTGCTATGAGGAATTTGAAGTCGTCAAAGGTGAGGACAGTCTGCATCTTGGTCATGGAGGCTTTCGATTTCTTCCGGGAAGAAGGTTTCGGAGGTGAACCCTTCCTCTTCTTCAGGGGATCAACCTCGTCTCCTTGCTTCTGTTCGACTTCTTTGTCATCTAACTCTTCACCATCACCTCCTTGCTTTGGTGATATGGAAGCAGTCTTCACGGATGCACTGTCTAATCCTTGGACCTCTTTGGTCTTCTTTGCCTTAGGTTCGGGTGTATCTTGTGCAATTTCTGGGCTGTCGATGTTGGATATCTCTGTGGGGTTGGCGGGGATAAGGAGGTCAGCGGACCATTCCTTAGTCATCTCCTCTAGGTCCTCCTCCATCAGCTTGTAGAAGGACTGAAGTTGTTGCTTATGTTCATCGGCGCGTGCTGTAATAAAAATGAAATGTCGATCTGCGTTGAACTTCATCAAAGGCTGGAACCAGTGTAGAGTGTTTGGAGTCATGCAAGGCTCAGACTGGATGGCTCTCTTCAGCTGATCGTAGTAGGTATGAAAAACAACATCTGGCTGCCATTGTTTGTTCATATCGCTAGAATACCAAAGTGTATTGAACTTCACAGCCAACAACTCAAATGGCTCGATGTCGGGGAAAGTCGCACCTTCTGGCATCTCCCAGGCGATGAATGCGATAAGGATCAAAATCCAACTAAAATGGAAATCATAACCTTGATCTTGTGCTTCTCTGCAGTCTAGTTCCAATTGATTCACCAAGTACTTCTCCCAGTTCATTTGTAGGTCTTCTGCGCACTTCTCTGCAAGGTCGACTACAAAGCCAATGACTTGGGTAGGTCGGTTCTTTCTTACTAACTTCCCTGCAATCAACTGAAAAGCAAGGCACACTGCGCCACTTTGGATAGAAGCTACCTTGTAGCCTCGTGTCCCCTTCTCGACATCGCCATATGTGTCCTTGATCCTCTGTGCTAGAGCGCGATCCATGGCTTTTTCTGGATAAAAATCCTGTGGATTAGGTCCTTGCATACTCAAACCTATAATCTGATTGATCAGTGTCGGATCAACTGTGATACGACGGTCTAGCCACAAATAGTCGCCATGGTAACAAGAAATCAACAACTTGACACAAACATTCACCTCCTGGTGTCTTTCGAAGTGTGGGATCTTCATGACGTTCAGCAGGGTGGACTACGCGAGGTTATGGGTCCACGTCTGGGGGGTTATCTTTAAATTCTTCCCCTTTGTTCTGGTCAAGTACTTATGTGGGGAAAGCATGTTATAGACTTTTCGGTCACCGAGGTTGAAGTCGTTGAACTTCAACGCTGCAATCTTGTCTTGGTCTTCTAGAACTGCATGGATCCCCTTCGGGAGGTTCGCAGTGACCAAGGTGTACTAAAAATCTCTGGGCATGCTATCTTGATTTACTGCGCTACTCAGCGGTGGTATGTAGGTGGGTAATATAGTCGAGATCAATTTGGCATTCGCTAGATCATCCCTGTGCTTGGTTCGCTTTTCATCTGATGGTCGGGATGGTCTGGCTCCGCGAGCATTCAACAGAGAGGCTTGCAGTCCTCTCGTCGATGATGCTTGTACCCCTATAGACATCAACATGACTCGTTTAGTCATGAGGTCGATCAGAAATTCTTCGACACCTCTCTTTGCTGCGCTGAACTTGTCCAACATACATGTGGCAGCACGACAACAGGGTGACTGGACAATGACATGGACCTATATCATGTCAACACATGGCGTTGAGGAAAACAAATGGTGGGATTCCACATGGCCTAGACATGGGCTACCACGTGGCACCCATTGGTTGGACATTAGGTTCATTGGCAAAAATATTGTTGGAGTGGACATGACTTGAACCGACGACCTCCCCACCAACGTAAAGCTTTAACAAAGGTCCTTTACCAACATGCCAATGATATTGCTTGTAATATCAAGCCACATTGAAATTATTTAAGTTGCAATGTCATGTGTATTAGAGTGGAAGGGGGTTGGGGCTAAGCCCTAGCCCACGGTTTAATTGTTATTGCATATAACCACAGGGGCACGGGCCTATGCATAACCACCAGCCATGGTTATTTATAACCCATACGACCACACCTCAGCATACAGTTCAGTTGGCACGAATTCCTGGCACTCGTCCACCTGGATTCAAGGCCATGTGACCTGGGACTTGATATCTGGTGCGAGAGAATTGGTATAACCCTTGAGTTTATGGGGATATCATGTGACCTATGTATATAGAATGAGGGTCAGCGCACAGCCCTTTGGGCTGGCGCTTGGCCATATGGCATTAATATGACCATGCAAGAGGGGAAAACGCAGAGTTAAAGGGGCTTAAGCCCTATATTAAACATAAATTGGGTTTTTAACTATACATTATTGATTTTTTTATGATTTTTAGGCTTGTTATTGAAGATTTTGGCCATTATTCGGAGATATCGGACTCTTTTTGAGCCCAGATTTTGGGAGGAAGTTGGGGAAGGATAAGCAACTTCAGATCTATATAAACCAAGCCTGTTTTGGGCCATGGGGGACAGTCAGAGAAGAGTTATGCTGAAGCAAAGCAAAGCCAAAGCCATTTTTATGCAGGGGAGTTGTTGAGGAGCATAACTTTAGAGGCCATTTCCAGAGGCTATACTCAGCCTTTTTCAGTGCCGTCAGTTGCATTGGATTTTTGAGGTCGAGAAGAACACAACGAGATCAGAATGGAGTCCATTTGATGTACTTTTGTTGTACTTTGCAAGCATTGAATAATTAATAAATAAGCCTCCCCCATTGAAACAAAGGCCCGGAGACATAGGCAATTTTGTGCCAAACTTTGTTATCACTTCTCTTCTTATGATTTATTGTTATTCATGCTTATGTTCAGATCTGTAAATTGTTTTATGGCTGCTATGTTGCTTCATTAAATTCATCCTCTTTCATTCATCTTCTTAAATGGTTAATGAACACATGCAATTAATAAGTCAACCATAGTCATTAAAAGATATTTTTGGATCATTATGCCAATGGTGGACACTCTTTCATGAGTAGGGAATTTAAAGACATCAATGTTGGTGATGATGATTTTCCTCCATGCAAGGATTTTCAAGGCACTTATGAGGATGATGAAGATTTTCCTACAAGTGAGGATTTTCAAAGCACTAATGAGGATGATGAAGAATTTCCCTCAAGTGGGGATTTTAAAAGTAGTAAAGATGATCATGTCAATGGTGGAAACTCTTTCTCGAGTGGGTAATTTAAAGGCAACAATGTTGATGATGATGATTTCCCTCCAAGTGAGGATTTTCAAGGTACTAATGAGGATGATGAAGATTTTCCTCCAAGTGAGGATTTTCAAGGCAATAACGAAGATGATGAGGAATTTCCCTCAAGTGAGGATTTTAAAAGTAGTGAAGATGATTATGCTAATGGTGGACACTCTTTCCCGAGTGGGGAATTTAAAGGCAAAAATGTTGATGATGATGATTTTCCTCCAAGTGAGATTTTCAAGGTACCAATGAAGATTTTCCTCCAAGTGAAGATTTTCAAGGCATTAAGCAGGATGATGAAGAGTTTCCCTCAAGTGGGGATTTTAAAAGGAGTGAAGATGATTATGCCAATGGTGGACACTCTTTCCCGAGTGGGGAATTTAAAGGTAACATTGTTGATGATGATTTTCCTCCAAGTGAGGATTTTCAAGGTACCAATGACGATGATGGAAATTTTCCTTCAAGTGAGGATTTTCAAGGCACTCATGAGGATGGTGAAGAATTTTCCTCAAGTGGGAATTTTAAAAGTAGTGAAGATGATTATGTCGATGATGGATAATTTATTCCAGGTGAGCAATTTAAAGGCACTAATGGTGATGATGATGTTTTTCCTCTAAGCGAAGATTTCAGAGGCATTGATGATGGTATTGTTGATGATGAAGACATTCTTGTTAGAGAAGAGTTTAATGACATTGATAGTCTCAAGGGTGATGATGATTTTCCTTCAAGTGAATATTTTCATGCAAGATCCAATGACATTGGTGAGGATGGTAATAATTTTTCTAGTGAGTTTGATATTCCTCTTATCAATGAGACTATCAATGAAGATGATGATGGGCCTAGGAATGAATATCATGTTCTCAATCATTCAGGTGCAACAAATCAAGGTGATCGACATTGTCTTGTTCAGTATCCTGACAATGTTTTGCTTAATCTTCCTTCTAGTGATGAGGGAATTCCTTTTAGTGAAGATGATGAAATCGTGGAGACATTGCAAAGAAACATTGTGTATAGGACCATGACTAGACCTTTTTATATCAATCCAAATCATTCTAGTTATACAAGGTCTAGGAAATAATTTCTCACTAAATAAGTTTCCATAAGTGATCTGATTTCAAGTGAATGTTGTCAAAATAATTGTTTGAAAACCATGGAATACATGTATGCCTTGATTAAAAGAAAGATATATTTGTAAAAATAAGAGCATGGAAAATTCATATTTAATGGGGTGCATGATATCCACCAAGAAAGGACATGATTATCGCATTGGGAATCTTTTACTTTGCATAAAGGCTTTTAAAAAAATTCACTCAATTATCAATCTTCGTCTATCAAGAGTCCAAACAAGGTTGGAAAAAGATCCTTCATTTTATTCAAAGGTACATCATGGACGAGAGACTGGGCCATTAACAAACACTATATTGTCATGGATGCTTGATTTGTTTGCCAAACATGGAGAGTGTATGCCATATAGAGACACAATACATATTCCAAATAATTTTTCAAGAAGGGAAATATATAACTTATACAAAGAATATGTTGAAGGTGTTGAAGGAAATGACCATTTTATTACATATGCATATTTTACAAGAATATGGAAGAAACAATTCAACAATGTACGTATTCCTAAGAAGTCAAGGATGGGGGTTTGCAGTGCATGTGTTACTCTTAAATCAAGAAGAGACAAATCTGAAGGGGTAGAAATAGGTATGTATTTACTATTTTGTTTTTTTTTAATTGGATAGTTATCAACTATGAAAACATATTATCAATATTTTCATTTTATGTCATGTGCAGATTCCATAGTCAAAGCACTTCAAGAACATCAGAATCAACAATCAAGTGAAAGGAAAAAGTTGTACAAACATCAGAAGAAGTGTTATGATGCTCCTAACAAATATTTAGGTAAGATAATTGATGGCATGGACCAGAAAAAAACACTTCTACCACATTTTTTCCGTACACCAAAAAAATTGCAAGAAGATAATTTAATTCAGTTTCACTTGGTTGGTTGTATGGTTTTTAATGGAAAAATGTGTCCAAGGGTTTACTTCACAACTCCAAATATTCCTAATGATGAAAATCTTACCATCACCATAATTCATCATGTTCTCACTCATTGATATGGCAATCTTCCTCAAGTTTCTATATCTACAGTTAGACAACACTAGTCGTGAAAACAAAAATCAAATTGTGTTTGGATATATAAGCATGCGTGTTCAAATGGGAATCTTTCAAAAGGAGAAAGTTGGTTTCCTTCTTGTTGGACACACTCATGATCATATTTATCAAATGTTCAGTTGTTTTTCAGTAACATTGAAGAGGGAAAATGTTGGAATACCACCATCATTAATTGAATGTATTAAGAAATCATACACTCCAGAGCCTGTTTTTAACATATTAGAAGAAACTGTTGACATGCGAAGATTTATTCAAGGATCGCATGGTGAAGAAAAATGTATTGAGCAGCTTAATGACATTAGCTTCCAACATCAATTTTGTTTTAAAAAAGTTGATGGGAAAACACTTATACGTGGAAAACAATATTCAACTACTGCAGAATGGGGGCCTTCATCAGGTTTAGCATTTTTGAAGTTCATTCCAGATCATCCAGTATTTGCATCAAAGTTATTGTTATTACAATCAATTGCTAAAATCCATAATGTACAGAGGTGTAATAGAGATGTAGATTATTTTGAATGCCTGGAAGAAACAAAAAAGTCCATTAAAGATACATATGAGTACTTTGATGTTGTTGATTCTGTTTGGTGGGAGTCTTTTTTCAATGGTCAAAGTGACATAATTTCAAGCTCAACAAATGAAGATACATTTTTGAAGACTCCATTTCATTGGCCACAAAATATGGCAAATGAATCCGAAGAAAGAAACATTGTTGAACAACAAGAATATCAAGGTGTTATTGAGTTTACACAAGCAGAGGAAAGATAAATGTATATTGGTTCTCGAAGATCACGAGCACAACGTGAAGCCATGGAAGACCTTTACAAGGGTTCAGTGCATGATATTAAAGAGGGTAGCATGATTGCAGTCTTAGCGACTGAAGATCCACATGGTTATCCATTCTGGATTGAAAAGTTTGTGAAGATTGAAAAATAAAATGAAGATGTTAAATCAATTGAAGTGCATTGGTATGCAATGAGTACACACCCATTCAATGGTGTGTACACGACATAGATGGTGGTTGAGAAATATGTCAATAGAAAGAGAAAAATAAAGCGTCAAAATACAACTCGTCGTCACACTAACCTCTTAAAATTAGAGGATGTTGACATAGTTGTTTATGACTTCAATTTGACAAAGAGAGGAACACTTTGCTCTAGGACAACAAAGATTATCAAGAGGTTGCTTCCGCAAGAAATAACTGCAAGATGGGAGTCTGTTGAACCTAGTCGTAGATCTAAAAGGATTTCGACATTTGAAATGTTGGGCATGCATGTAGACTTAGATGGTGCATTCATTGACAATTTAGAAGAGTATGAATCATCTACATCTTCATCCAATTATTCATCTGAAGACAATGTAGACTCTGATGGTATTTCAGAATACATGAGTCAATCTGAATAAGTGTATGAAACATTTTATGTATTTTTTTATCCATATGATGTTTGTATGGTAACTAGAAATGAACATTTAACTTACATATGAGCTTACGTGAAGTTATGAAGCATTTCTGTGTTTTATGAATTATATGTTTTGATTATGGAGAATATAATAAAATTTCTTAGCTCATATGTTTTGAAAATGGACAATGTAATAATACTTTTAAGAAATAATTTATGTTTCATTCAATGTAACTTGTATATACTTTTTTTATTTATTAAAAGTTGAAAAATATTAAAAGTGATGTTGACTTTTTAAAGTATAGGGTGATATTTTCATAGCATTATGTATTATCTTGTGCTTGGAGTGATAAATTACGTTTTAGAAAGTAAGCATTTAAGGGTTGATTTTATGATTTTGTTTACAGTAGTGATGATTTATTTTACCACTTTAAAAAAATGTGTCATTTTAATACCTCAATTTTAGCATGGGTGCTACTGGTAGAAGTACTTTTCAATTCGATGGTTTATTTTGAGGTTTTGGTTTTAATGGTACCAACTGTTAAAAATAAGATTGCAAATTAACTTCGATTTTAATGTTTTGAAAAAAACGTTTTGCTTTAGGTAACATCATTTTTTTTATTTATTTAGGTGTTGATTTTAAGGTTTTTGTAAGCTACTGTATGAGTTTTGAAGGCCATGCTTGAAAAATGTTGTAATTTTGAACCCGTTAGAAAAAATGGTGCTACTGGTAGCACCACTTTTTGATTTGGGGGTTGATTTTCATGTTTTTTATGCAAAAATATGGGTTTTAAGGGCTAGAGTTCTCGTTTTGAGGTCACAGTTCTCATTAAGTTGGTAATTGTGTTTAGAAGGGACATTAGACCATTTCCCAAAAAAATTCAACTATAAGGGGAGAGTAAAAAACCCCCACTCCATTCAAGTTCAATCCTTATTAGGTTAAAGATGGAAATTTTAGGGAATTAATAAAAAAAACAATGGGTGCCTCCTAATCCTACTTCTATAATGCATGAAATCAAAGACAAGTATGAAAATTGAAAAAGGATTAAGGTCAAGATAAAGGAGTGGACCACAATCTAAAACACTTTGAATTAGAAGGAATTAAGAGAGGATCAAGGAAATATGGAAATTATTTATGAATAACTAAATAAAGGATCAATCTCATAGGAATTTAAAGAAACTACAAATAAATTGGAAGTTGACACAAATAGATTCATTGCACGGGAGGAAGAAAAATGGAGGCAAAAGAGTAGGGCCACTTGGTTAAAAGAAGGGGGGGAAATACTAGGTTTTCCCATAGATTTTCTTAAGCTAGGAAAACGATTAATACCATATGAGAGATAAAGAATAAACATGGTAATTTGCAGTTAGGGTTCGAAGGAATAAAAAAGGTAGCAGTGGACCACTTGAAGGGAATTTAACAATCTAGGTCAATGCAATATTAAGGGTATTCTAAAAACCCTATTTTATTTTCCTAGGATGGTGGAGGGGGAACATAAGGATTCTTTATATGCAATGTGAGTGATTAAAAATTAAAGGAAGTTTAAGCTCCTCATAGTTTAACAAAACCTTGGGGCCAAATGGTTGGCCCATATGGTTCTTCAAATCCTTTTATGTACTAATTGGAAGAGACTTATTATTGGTAATGGAGGAATCCATAACTACAATTAATATCTATATACCCCTTAAAGCTACCTTTATAACATCTATTCCTAAATCAAATAACCCTTAGTCATATCACTCGTATAGGCCTATATCTCCATTCAATTATGATTGATATAGATCAAAAGGTCTTTCTTTCGATTAATAAAAGGAATATCCCTTCCTTTTTCATCAAACTGGACTACAATATGATGGAACAGACCTTAATTAGACTACTCATGCTTCACATAGGATTTGATAATAATTTTATCAAATGAGTGGAAGATTTATTCACTATTGTTACGTATGCAATCATAATTGATGGCTCTCCAACCCATTTTTTCCAAGCCAGAGAGAGGGTTGAGACAAGGTTGTCCCTCGTCACCCTTCCTCTTTTTAATGGTTGCAGAGGCCTTAAGAAGAATTCTAACAAGATTAAAGGAAGAGGCCAAAATCAAGGGCGTGCACGTGTCAAGAAATCTCCATATTTTTTTATCTACTCTTTTTAGACGATGCCTTATTCTTTGGAGTCACTACAAGGAAACACCACATAGTAGATGTTTTAACAAAGGTTTTTAGTGTTACAAGATTGGAAAAATTGTTCAAAAAACCTTAACTAAAACCTCCCAAGTATTGATAACATAGGTTTTAGCAAAGGATTTAGTATATGTTCAATAAAACTAAAAAATAAGGGTTATTAGAGGCTGTAATGGAGGTCTTTTTTCCTAGTGCATTTAAAACAGTAAGGCACATGGGTGCACACATATTTAGTGTTCATCGATGCACATGTATAATGCATTGGTGTGTTTGTGATATTATAGAAGAACCAATGCCTATTAGATATTTTGAATGCATCAATGCAAATTATCTATTATTGCACACTGGTCTGAATCATTTACTATTTCACATCAATGTGTAAATATCATTGCACATCATAAAGACTGTATAATGATAGCAATAACAATGATGTCAATAGTAATGGTATAGTACAAGGGAATGGTGTTGTTATTTTAGTTGGGAACATCGATGCTTGTACTACAATGATAAGCACCCGTGTGTTTGTACATTTATAGTGCATTGGTGCAAAATAACATTTTTAATGCACTGGTGCTTGAACAGGTATGAAACACATTGTTACGGTCAAATGAATATAATGAACCAATATCATAATATACCCTAATAAGAATATATGTTAAATATAGTCAATTATTAATTCTTATAATGGTCGATGCCTCATGAAGAGTCACAAATATATTTATTATGTGTATAAATAAGTAAGGCCATTTATCATTGCAATCATCACTTGGAATAATATAAATCAAATATATTAGTTATATATATGTGATTTTCTCTAAGTGGTATCACAACCACTATTTCCACTACATAAATATGACTAGTTCTTGATAGTAGGTCTAGGACATCCACATTCAAGCATAGGCATCATTGTAAATCATCTCACTGCTAGAAGAAGCTATGAACATTACTACCTTGTCATAGTTGTTATGTTCCCCAAGGCCAATGTGCTCGATTTATTGTGAAGTTGCCATTTTAAATTCACTTTAATTATAATGTATAACACAAAGATGACAAAGTTGGCATCGATTATTGTGTCTACGTTGGAAACGATTAAGAAGACAAACATCTATCCAAACTCCGTTGCTCTTTAGATCAACCATCACGACCCTTAATTTCATGATGTTTAATTCTAGCCATGGCCATGAGCATTTGATTAAACAAAGAACTCAAACAATTGAATAAATCACGAATAACCTCTATGCAACATGCATTTGCAAAAAAAGTATTTGATGTTTTTCTGACATTCCCTTATATAGGCTAGAGAGAAGTTAAATAGAATAGGTTGTTACTTTGAAATGAAATCTTTCTACTTTATATCATGAGGAACTCAAAATCATCAAGAAAGTCCTCTCATTCGACAAATCCTTCCAATTCAGAGCTAAGTGATTCAATAAAAGCAATTGATCCTAGACTTTCAAACACGATGGAAAAAGTATTAAAAAAACTTGATATTTTGGATCTCAAAATGAATGAGTGGGGCAGAACCATGATTTGTTGAAGGATGAGATTCAAGTGATGAAAACAAGAATAAGGGATTAAATAGTCTAAACTCTCACACATCATTTCTGACACCACAACATTCATCCAACATGGGTTCTATTCGTTGTTTTATGAACTAGATAAAAATTGGCGTGCCCAATTTTATCAAAGAGGGTGATAGAAAGGGTACAAGATGGATAAATAAACTCAAACTTATTTTGAGATATACCAAATGCATTATGATGAAGAGAAAATTAACTTTTCATATATTCATGTGGAGAAATCCTTTTACGACTGGTTCCTATGGTGGAACTTAGAATCTCAAGCATTAGCAAGATATCGGGATCACTACAAGGAGAATATCTTCTAGCGAAGGTTTTTGGTGTTACAAAATTTGGCAAAATTTTGAAAAAAATCTCTGCGACAACCTCCTCTATTCATTGTGGAGGTTTTAATGGATGTTCCATATAACTAAAAAAAATTGGGCGGGCGAAGGTTGTTGCAGATTTTTTTTTCCAGTGTTTTTATTGTAAAAACGCATCGGTGCAGTGCATCATTAAATAAAATGCCCCAGGGCGTACCAAAACCCAAAACGCACCAGAACGACATTACATAAAATGCCTCAAAACATACATAAAAAAAAAAAAAGCATTGGTGCGCCATTACATAAATTCTCGGTGTGAACATAAACCAAACTGCACTGGGAACCATTACATGAAAATACCCCGATGTGTAAACAAGACAAAAATGTGTAGGTTCACCATTAAATTACTGCCCCAGTGCTTACATATGAAATAAACACACCGGCATGATTATGGTTAATATGCCCCAGATTCCCATTTTGTTATATGAAACTCCAATGCGCTTGTATTAATAAACACACAGGAGCATTTGAGTTTTTTAAAGCACTGGTGTTGTTATTATATTTAAATAACCGATGCGTATTTATCACATGCCCATCGTATAATTTCAAAACGATATATATTATCACATATTTTATGCACCGATGATTCCATATAATTAATATGTACTGATTCTTTAGTATTCTTAATATGCACCAGTGCGTATAACCCCTTAAATAACACTGATGTCTATATTATTTCAAACACCATTTTGTGAGTTCATGATAATGCATCGATATGTATATATTTTAATTAATATTTTTGTTATTGCATTTTGATATAATGAAAACATTAATGCCTTATCCAAGGGACTACACCTCTGTTATTTGCAACAATGTAAATCATTCACATATTAATAATCACTTTTCCAAACAAGAAAATTTCTCTTTATATTAGTTAATATAAACTGTTACATCTATGTTCATCCTCTTTTCGAAAAGAGCATCCCTCATATAAAAAGCTATAACAGTCTTGATTTGAAGTTTCAGGCTTTCAATAACATAATAAGTTACTTAAATCCATGATTACCATATGTCTAGTGGTTTTCCCATACTCATTCAATGAGTTCTGTGCAAAAAAACAAACATAAAATGCTAAAAAAACAAAAAAATCAGACTTCAAATATGATCCATTATCAGCCTCAGAAGATCAAAAAACTTTAATATGCCTTGCTACTCCTGGCTTGTTGTCTACCCACTGTGTGTAGATAATCACCCCACGGTGATCTAGGTCCTTGAGCGCATATTTTGAAAGAACATCAACAACCTTGTTAAATTCTCTATAAGTATGAAGATATGAAATCTTTTCGAACTGGGTACTAAGCCTTCTAATTTGCTCCTTCCAACCTTCTAGCGCCAGACTTTGGAGTTTCCCGCTTCCTTTGCACCATTCTATAATGAGCTTTGAATCACCAATAATTTGAATGTTAGGAATGTGGAGTTTTACCGACAAGAAAAGCGTGGTCCACACTCCCAGTAGCTCCACCCTAATGTTTGTTCCAGCTCTTGTTTTGAAAGTCCACTTGATCATAGTATTTGCATTCAAACTGATAACACCTCCTGCACCACTGTTTAATCCATCTCCTGAAGTTGCGCCAATAAACCACCCCACTAAATGGTAAATTCAGGATGGTTTTTTAATCTTGTACACAGTTTTTGATTTCTGAGGAATTAATCATTTATTTGCAACAATGTAAATCATTCACATATTAACTAATCAACAATGCAACATTTTACAACATTTGACAATGCAATAAAATAACAAACCCATTTTATTATATATGAATAAGAGATCCGTGGTCATACAAAATGGGACAATGTAAAGGTCCACAATAATAAAAATGGAGCCAATATGTAATTGTTATAGTTATTGGTAACATGTCCTTATGCAATTGGGACATTATGTCCACTACATTAAGCAAAATATCCCATATTTTTACAGACTGATATTACAAAACTACATACAATTTGCAGTAACATTCAATTATATTGATTGTCATTCATCACTTGAACTATTGTCATTGCTCGAGTTGTGTGCATCCCTCATTTCTTGATCAGTTTTAGGTGATATTGTACTTTGGTTATCTAAATGGATGTTTTCTTTCTCGACTTCTCGTTGACATTCCAACTCCTCCTGTTCAATCTACAAACATAGAAACAAAGTGTAATAAGTAAATCTACTTTTATAATATAGTAGAATATACATTATTGCATAAATCAAAAAGTGTACCAGATTAGTGATTGATTCATAAACCATACACATCATTTTTGAAGCCTTGCCTCATGCCATTTATCATAAGATTTTCCGTTGGCTCCTCTTCACACTTTGTTTCTTGCATGTTTAATACGTCATGACCGCACCATGACAAATCATAGTTGATATAATTAATATCAAGGTTTCTTCTTGTTCCATTAATTATAAAATAATGGAATTTAAACAACATAGCTACTTACAAATTGTTCAATTGAACCTTGATAATTCAACATATAATCACAACCCTTAGTTAACCCAATGTTGATCAATTGTCCGGTTGGCTCTTCTTTGTATGTTATCACCTATTAGTAGACATCCATGGATCAGTGTAAATTAATTATTCAAATATAAAGATCACAACAAATATGAAATCTTAAGTAATGTCGAAAACGTAAGTACTCACAAACTTTGTGATCAACCCTTTTTTTCCTTGTCATCCAATCTTATGTGTTGATTGGGTTCTATTTTGTTTCTTTTCTGCAACAAAACAATTGAAAATTAGTATTTAATACGATAAATAAATTCATTGTACATAAAAGTATAAATGAATGATCACATACCTCTGATGCACATTGTTGTTGGGATGCATCCTCCTGTGATGCAATTATGTTCATTTCTTTTACCATCTCCTTGTACACTCTTTTGGACATCCCTACCGGTATGTATTGGATGTCCCCTATTTTGTTGCTTGGAATTTTCATAATCTTCCTGAAAAACGAAAAAAAACACAATAATGTTTTCTTAAATGGACATGAAAGTAAATATAGCAAAAAAAATTAGTTTGGTAATTATTGAAACATATTATAGAAAAACATGTTTAGTAATAATACCTTTTATATGACCCTTTTGTTATTGTAAGTTTTTTCTATTGCAAGTCTCACGGGTCTCATTGACTATGGCTCCGAAAACGCCTCTTGTAGTAAACGTATAACCTGATTCTTGGAGTCACTGGATTGATTTTTGTATTGTAAGTGGAAATGGCATCTATACATTCTTTCCACTATATCCCTCAAAGCTCTATAAAACATTTTCCCCCTCTCATTAACTTCAAGCACCACTCCAGATGAACTGATGACCAAGCCGTCATCATTATTTACATCCTTAACAAATTTTTTCCTCTTATGACGAGGTTCCATTCCCTCACTATCAATCTCTGCATAATATTAAAAAAAAGTGAAATCATGTGTTTAAAACTTATTAGTGATTAATGTTAAGAAATTCATTTTTAGTAAAAATCAAAGAAAAGCTTAAAGTTGATTACCTTTTGATCCACCTGTTTCTTCTCTTTGCAACATTTCCATAAAGCATTTATGCTCTTTTGCACTTAGATTGCAACTAATCTTATCGCGTTTCTTCAATATTTTCCTCTGCATGACATGCATTAACCAATACACATCATTGATTTAAACTTACAAATATTCCAAATTATATATTAACTTTTTAATACAACTTACATAACTTGTCCGCCTCTCTTCTTGGGATGAGCTACCATCACGCTCACTACAATAAGATGTTTTATTTGAAATTCTATTAGCCATCTTGTATAAAAAAAACCAAGAATAATTAGAAATATAAATTATGAATTTTTTATACAATCTATTATTTTGGTGCACTTCATTAAACAAAATGCACCGGGGCATCAAGAATATACTCACACCGACATGTACTACTAGTCATTGCACACCGCTAACTCGTACACATATGATACTAAATCAATATTCTTTATTTTTTTTACCACTCGGTGCTTTACATAGATATATGTTCCCTGGTGCGCTTGTCTATACAATGAGCACCAGGGCAATTTTCCTATATAGGGTGCACTGGGGCATCTTTTCTGTACAGTGCACACTGCATATTGTAGATTTTTTTTGAAAAAAAATCCTTGACAGCGACATAGTTGACAAAGTTTGGGATCCGATGCAATGAGTGGTACCATTGCAATGGATACCAAATGCCCCATATGCAACTAAATAAACCTTATAAAAATCTATTGCTTAAAAAAATAAACCCTAAAAAAATCTATTGCTTATAAAAATAAACCCTATAAAAATATATTGCTTATAAAAATAAACCCTATAAAAACATTTTGCTTAAAAAAAGAGAGTAACATGAAAAAACAACAAGAAAGCTACGACGGCCAATATTGAAGGTAACTATGAAACCCTTATATTTTTTTTAATATGAATTGAAAATAGATTGAATCAAATAGGGAAATATTGAAATTATCAGTAAAATGAAATCACATACCTGAAATTTCTTATCTGCAGATTTATATGTGCCCTACGGATCCCTTCCAATTTTGGCCCTTCAAAAAAATCTAGCGACTCTAAAGTCTTTCATGGTAAATATCTCTTCCACAAATCTTCCCTCTAAATTCTGCCAAAAAATGAACTAATGAATAGTGTTTTCATTTATAAACAAATACGTTTTGAAAAATGAAATTCCTTCTCTTTTTTCGCTATGTTTTTTCAATTAGTATGTAAAAAAACTTATTAAACTATATATTTTAAAATTTAAGCTTGTTGACAAATCTGTGCCCCTCGTCGAATAGTGCGCCCTAGTGCATATATCGACAAAATAGAAATGCAAACCTCCACTATTAAAATTTACAGATGTTTTTGTTTGTGGAGGTTGTAACAAATGTGACGGTTCGATGTGTTTCATAGTTTGTCACACCAATGAGTTGTTTATATATATACGCATCGGTGCATTATAAAATACATAAACACACCGATAAATTTTAATATTGGATTCATGCACGTATTGACGATGGTTTTGGATCAAATGTAGGGAAAAGAAGGTTATAATATCAAATGACCATTACTTCAGATTCCAGCTCATTCCATATCATTACAACTCTGTCAACTTCTCCCACACTATTTGAAGTAAGTCTATATTATATTTATAATTTAATAATCTGATTGAATTTATGTCATTTATGCATGTGCATTTGAATAATTGTTCATTGGATTTTGTAGGATCATAAATTGGGATTGAGTTCGAATGAGCAAGATATTCCATCAATGCAAAAATGCCTCAAGCTCTTATTAGGGGAAAGATGTTGCATGCAAATGTTTGATGAAAATGGACAATTGTTTTACCTTGCCAATTCTAACATGCCATATTCCAGTAACCTAAAACCCGGGTCAACGATATTACACCATCAATTAGATCTCTTTTATGACACACCAGTGGTAAGTGGTTGTTCAAAATGTAAATGGTTGAAGAAGAACCCTTGACATGTCACATTGTCTCTTTATATTAATGATTGACTACCCAAAGTTCATGGTCTAATACCTCCCACTGCGGTCAATAATCCAATAAGTAATATAGAAAAGGCACATATGTATACTTCCATGTGCTCCTTTTTTGAAAAGTTGGAAGTCAGATCAACTACGTTTCCTCCTAAATTGGCCAACCCGTCTCCTTCTATTGAGTCAATGAAGAGTTCTTATAGTGAGCCAAAGTATGATATCAATATTACCCAAAACATCACTACTAGGATATCAAAAACGTTGTATGAGCTAAGAGCAAATATGTCCAAGTACAAACAAAACTCTGTTCAATTGTTGGAAGGCAACGATGACTTCCCTCTTCCTATCCATCTACAAAGTAAATACCAAACCAATTACAATTGAGCTTTGTATGGCGCTTGGTCGTTGTCCATGCCTATGCCCATTGTTGGAACCAAATTCTTTTTTTGTGGTAATAGTTGTATGATTGCCAAGTCTAAAATAGATGTTGAAAATCTTAGGTTGTTTATCCTTTCACATGTATTTGTTCCTCCCAAACAATCAATGACACTTATTCCATTTTGTGGTCCTCTTTATAGTCAGTCTGATTACTTAAATACTGTTAAATATAAACATAACATTCCCATGTATAGTATGTGCATGAATGGTTATGCTTCTGGAAACTTTAACAGGAAAATCCTGTTATATATCGATGGTCATCCATGAACTCATGGGAACATTGCAGGGTTCATAAATAGTGGCAAGGCCTCAATTTTTAGTGCAAATTGTTCCGTTGAGGATCAATCCAACGACAAAGAGTTCTTTATGAAAAGGAAGGAATATATATTTGTTTGTGTGCATGCAAGACGTAGTTTGTCTCCTGGTGACAAGTTGCTAATAAACTATAACTTTCATGGACCACCAATGACTTGTCAAAAACGCCTTGCATTGGTGCTATGGGGAAAAACCCCCCTAATGAGGGTCTATTGACTAGGTAGAGCAATGACACCTTAAAAGACAAAATTACTCATATTATACCCAAATCCAATAAGACGTATTGATAATTAAGGGAAGGGAGAGTAAATTAAAGTATGTACCTTCAGTCCTTCTGTTTGCAGTAGATCCCTTCCTGTTGTTGTTCGCTTCTGGAATGCAGGCCTCCTCCTAATGCTAGCCCGAAACAACTTCAAAGAACAAAATATAACAACATATGCATAGTTACCAAGATCATCTAAAGGTCTAGATATTCATGAAAGCCATTAAATATAAACATAAAGACATATATATCTGGGACAAAAATATTTTCTTTTATTGATAACAAGATGGTAAGTTACAACCTCAATCTTGTTGAAGCCGGTCCACGAACCTCGTACGGGTTCCTCTATTTTGAATCCAACTGCATCGTTCCCAATGTGAGATCCTCACAGCTAACATGCTAATATAAGGAAAATGGATGGATTGTATAAGCATGATGAATGGTGGGAACGTTGAGGATGAAAACTTGGAACAGGATGCAAAAGGCTTGGAATGCAAGGGAGAAATTTTGGTAGAGTTCACTTGTCTCTTCTTTCATGTATCCAAATGACCTCGCTAGGACCCTTTTATATGGAGAAATGATGGTTATTCAGTTGTCAAAAGGGCTACAGGAGGTAAAATGGTTGTGCAAACCGACATAGCCCATAAACTCCGCCTGAAAGCGCATAACTTTTTAATTTTTACAACTTTTTAGAGTATATGCGGGCTATCAGGTATGCATTTAGCGTATGTACGCACAATGCATATGTAGCAGGGCACGTACATCATACAAAAATGTGTTTTTTTAAGATGAACCTCAACAAAAATAGTTGGAAAATGTGTAAATGAGTAGGCCAATGTCAGAAATGCATAGTAGTAGCATTTTGAGCTATAACAATTGGGTCTACCTTTAGATGTCCCTTTGGAACGTAAGAAAAAGATGATTGAGTAATTGCATTTTTTGATTTTCAATGGAACTAATGTAAATATATTGCTTAATTCAACATTAGTTTTATAAAATGGTTGATTGGATGTTATAATCATTACATCAAAGATGGGGACTAAGCTCCCTATAACTTCTACACATGGACTTTAGTTTATTTTATTTGTTGAGTTTGCTTAATATTCTTTATATTTTTATATATTAATAATGAACCTTATCCATTATAAACTTTGCACAGTAGGGATTTGTTGAACACACCGCCCACACTAAGAGGGGGGGGGGGTGAATTAGTGTGTGGACTTTTCTAACTTTTCTTATTCTTACAAATTAATAGTTAAAACATATTTGAAAAGATTAAGAACAATCAAATCATAATCACAATGGACACATAAGATACTAGATGTTTGTATATAATTTATATGAATATATGTGAATATAATAATAAGGATTTTCCCAGCACCAACTAATTTGTTTCAACACCAAATGAAGTAAGGAGCACCAACTCCTCAGAGAGCACCAACTGAAGTAAGGAGCACCAACTCCTCAGAGAGCACCAACTCTCAAGCAAGACCCAACTTGTTGCAAGACCTATCTTGCTGCAAGACCCAGCTTGTTGCAAGACCCAGCTTGCTGCAAGACCCAGCTTGCTGCAAGACCCAACTTGCTGATAGAACACAGTCTATCCAACTAGAGTTCAACCAACTCTAGTAGTAGTGATTCATTAATGAATCAATTATGTTTCATGATCAGAGGTATACAATCAACACGCATCACTACACTTCATCTTCTCTCTGAAATTCACACCTTCTTCACTTCATCTTTCCTCTGATATTCACGCCTTCTTCAGTTCTTCTTCTCTCTGCTATTCGCACGAACCTCAGGTCCATATCCCCTTCATTTTCTCTGCAGGCTGATCTTTCTCAGTGAGCCTATCTTTTCCACAAGCACATCTGCTACTCCAAGGACACACCAAGTGAACCAATCATGGTTGTATTTAGACTTGTTTATGCTCAAAACTTGTTTAAGTTATTGGGTCGACTTGTGCAACAAGTTATAACTAACTTGTTCATTTACAACAATTTTTTGGACCACCTAAGATCATCGTTTTGGGTCTTCAACTTTAAACATGGCATCCCCTTCACTTTCATAAATTGATCACAGACATGGATCAATTTTCTTCATCTCCGTGTTTACAGAAATGGACGCTTCCTTCAAACCATGTTCATATGATCATAGGCATAGAACCACAAGCTTATCAAATAAGAAACACATTCCATTCTGCCTTTTAAATCTCTTTATCATATGACCAACGACGGTGACCTCACGTGAGGCGAGATGAGCGCTTGAGTGCTTAACAATTCAACGATCATGATTCAATCTCGTGAAATGGACGACTATCCTAACTTCAGCACTTCACCCTTCGGGTCTTCGGGACTTCCAACCTTTCAAATTTCCCAAATATGATTTCGTCAAACAGATCGGACAATTCGCATTTATATCACAGAAACATATCAATGGTCGTATACGATCCTTACATCTATCCTTTCATTGCTCAATCCGACGGTCATGACTTAATGAAGTAATGAGATGGATGGCCACCATTTACTTCGCAACTTCGTCTTTTATACTTACGCTATCCTTCCATTGTGTTTATATCAACGGTTGAGAGTACACCCGACATCAGATCGATGGTCGAGATCTCCTTCGGGTCTTCGAACTTCAGAGATATCAAAGATCAACCCCTTCTTTCCTCTGGAGTGATCACTTGCTGAGTAAGTCATAAGTGGTGGAGACCGCTTGTTGTCGGTTAACGCTTCCACTTAGACTATCCTTCCATTGTAGCAGATCGATGGATGAGAATGCTCCCGAAGTGATCTTCAGATCAGACGTCTCGTGTCCACTTCGATACTTCGGCATTTGGGACTTTGGGCAAGTGTTGGTGGTAAAAATCCCAAAGCAAAACTCTCGAAGTGACGTAACTTGCTTACGTCACTTGCTGACGTGTCACGAGCCGAGTAGATGCCACATGTCACTCTGATTCGTGATTTGTACGTACCTGAAATGTCGAATCAACTTGACACTTGTCATTATCTAATTGCGCCACGTGTCCTTGCTGACGTGGACTGTTGATGTGGTTTGTCAACATAGATCTACCGATGTGACACATTCATCTCCTTGATTTAACGATTGTCCTAACTCCCAATGTGTCTTAGATCGACGGCTGATAGCGACTTCAGATCTTCATCCTTCAAAACTTTGGGACTTTTGACATTTCTTTGTGGTGAAACTCCCGAAGCAATTCTCTCGGAGTGACGTAAGTTGCTTATGTCACTTGTAGACATGGCACGAGCCAATTTCTTCTTGACGCTTGTCATCATCTGATTATGCCATGTGTATTTGGTGACGTGGTCTGCTGACATGGTCTGCCATGTGTCCTTGCTAACGTGGTCTGCTGACATGGTCTTCTGACGTGGTCTGCCACGTGTCCTTTCTGACGTGGTCTGCTGACATGGTCTGCCACGTGTCCTTTCTGACGTGGTCTGCTGACATGGTCTTTTGACGTGGTATGCCACGTGTCCTTGCTGACGTGGTCTGCTGACCAACAAACCTAATCCAACGGTCATTGTATGTCCTCCAAATCTAATGGTCCTTATTCATTTCGAATTTCCAGGCTTCGGGTATTTCGAATCTCAAACTGAATTCTTGAAGTGAGATTTCTCCGAAGCATAACCTTCTCGCAAATTTAGATCTGAACTGAATGTTGTTCGTTGATTAGGATCTTAGATCAACGACTCAATCTTTCTGTGATGCAGTTGTGCTAGCTTATCCTATCCTTCCACTTAGAATGATCCAACGACTGACATAATTTCGCACAAATGAGATCTCAAATCTTATCTCGCTTATTCTATCCTTCCACTCAAAAATGATCCAACAGCTGACGAGAATTCGGGTTTGATCCGATGGCTGGCGGGTATTTGGATAATCGAACTCTCGGCCTTTTTACCTCGCTTATCATGTCCTTCCACTCAAAAGTGATCCAACGGTTGTAAAGATTCTCAAAGAATATCAACGATCAAGGATGATTGCGGAACCACAACTTGCGAGTGATTTAACTCGTTACCCAAACTCCACAATTGGAAGTTGTGCGTTGTTGGTGAGTCAACCACAATCATCGATCTTCAAAGCTATAAGATCGCAAGGTCCTGACTAATTGCGAGATTGGAACTAGCACAATATTTAATTCTCCTTTCAATCTCCGCAATTCATCCCTGTCATTGATCTGGCGATTGTGCATCCGACGGTCACGACTTAATCTGAGTTAAACTGTTCGCTTCTTGGATCAACCACAGTCGTCGATATCCGAGTCTATGAGATCTGACGATCTAGACCAATTGTGGGATTAGAACTAGCAGGTTGTTTAATTCTTCTTTCGCTCCCTGCAATTCATCCCCGCCGTTGATCTGGCTTGCAGATCCGATGACCACGATCCTCCAATGGTCCTCAAGCCCACGACCACTCATATAACTAACGTCTGTAATATGAGATGGCCAAAACGGTCAATTTCTTGATCGGACAGCTATTGAGGCTTCTCACTCTGATCGAATGATTGTTGAGGCTTCTCACTCTGATCGAATGACTGCTGAGGCTTCTCACTCTGATCTTACGCTTTTGATTCTGAGCTTTGACCTCTGCATACTATTCACTCCTCCTCCTAAGCTTATGCTTTCGATCTTCTGTATATGGTTCGCTCCTCCTCCTGAGATTTTATCATAGGAACGTTGTTGATCCTATCGTGATCAACAATAATCACCAATTGCTTCATATTGTTCGCTTCTTCTACTAACTGATATACTGTGCAATGCGCTCTTCCTTTTGAGTTTTGATCTTCATTTGCTTTTGTACTGCGTTTTCCCTTTCGAGATTTGATCTTCATACTGCTTGCTTCTTCTACTAACTGATATACTGTTGACATCAATGACAATCTCATCTATGGTAAATGATAATTCATCGTAACAACAAATCATCACATCGACTGTTGACATCAATGACAATATGTCCAACACGATTGTATTAGGGCCTAACATGGACCACATGTGAAAAATAATGTCTTTGCCCTTAAATTTGATGCTTTATGGATTATTCATGATGCAAAGGGCCCTATAATATGAAATAGGCTCACACATGGAAAATGGAAAGCATCACTTATTTAAGTATCTCTTAGGATCAATTGTGGAGGACAAATGATAGTTGTATGTTAATTATTTGATAAGACATATGTATTAATAAAATGATTTTGATTAAATGATTACAAAAAAATGAGAATGAATATTAATAGTTGTAGAATTTACATAGAACGCTAATGTCATAGGATGCATGCACATTATGTAAAATTAAATTTTTTGGGAGGGAAAGTATTGTATGTCCACGTTATATAATAACTTTAATTTTGTGTTAAAAAACATGGTGGCAGTTGGGACTGCATAAACCAATTAATTAAATTCATCATTTCCAAATCATTTATCATTGTGTTTCATTTTAACAATATTTTAAAATAGTTTACACGTAATCATCTTTGATGAAATTGCATACATCTATAGATCTATTTCTATGTATTTAATGTATATATTTTTATATAAATGCTATTATTTGATGAATTGCATGCATTTATAGATATATTTTTATTAATAAAAAAGTATAAAAATGTTATTGTTTCCTATTATTTTAACATTTTTCGTGTAACTTGTATCATAATTTAAAAATACATGTCCTTGTTTTTTTTTGCAATAACATTTTAACATAATCATTTTTTAAAAAATGTCATTTTCACCTACAAACTAAAAAAACATATTGATTCTATTAACACCTTTATTAATTTGTTTATATTATTAATATAAAGTAAGATGTGTTTTATAATATAATATGACACTTGGCATAGGTCATCCCAATATAATAATTGAAAAAAAAAATATCCCAATATGGAAGATATGTGTACCATCACTACTCATAAATATAACAATTATAAATGTAAATATGAACAATTATTATAATGTTATGAATAAAATAAATGAAAAAATAACATTTCATTTAAACAAATTTTCTTTGTAAACATGTTTAATCAACATATTCACCTTAAAGATGAATTTAATATTATATGACATAAATAATTTAAGTTTTTGCAATTACAATCCAAAGTAAACGATTTCATAAAACTAAAGTTAAACATTATATGACAACTCTAAATTCTAAGGAGTGATACATCTTAAATTTAATTTAAAAACAAAGAAATCATGAGCATACTTATTATACATTTTATAAATCAAACAACAACAACATCAACACGATTAAAAAAAACACAATATACATGTGTGCTATACCTTTTATAACGCACTAGTGAGATTGTAATCGCACCAGTGAGATTGTAATCACACCAGAGCGATTGTTAAGTAAAAATACATCGAGAAACAATTCAATTGACAAAGTACGTATGTAATCCTCCACAATTAAAGTTTTACAAAGGTTTTGCTTTACAAAGGAAAAACCACAAGTCACTCTTCGGTGCCACTCATAATTTAGGGCATGGACTCGATCCTCTACCACTTCCTCAATGCTCTGCCTCGCATCTCCTCCTCTGTGTGCTGCTTGAATTTCTCCAAGATATTGTCATCGTCATTCTTGTAGCGATAATATGAATTGGTGCCAATTCACTTGTAGATCACATACCTACACCTCCTCTTCTTCTCCTCGAGGGGGCTTATCGAATAGCTCTTTGGGGATGGGGAGGAATTTCATATCCCCGAAGTATCTGCAACCGGGTCCGTTGCATGTTGCGCTGGGCACATCGATTGTGTTCCCTTCCAAGTCCATCATCTTGGCCCCTACTTTGGCATACATAATTAGGACTTCCAATCTCTATAGTCGGAGCTTCCCAGTGCCCCTTTTCTTTGTTAAGCAAGAAAGGACCCTAGTGGATGTCTTAATTATAAAATTGTGTTAGCCTCAAGATTGACCTAAGCTCCATATTGTATATTTAATACAAGTTAAGAAGCACATTTGGAAAAACAACCGATGATCCATAAGCTTTGTCAACATGTCTCATCGCTAAATATTAAGCATTTCCTTGGCCTCGACCTAGTCCTCCATGAGATCCTCACCCATGTACATACTAAGAAGTTCACCATGTTTCTTCTTCTCCACAAGCATGCACTCAATCGTTTTCTCATCCAAAATGGGTAACGGGCAACAAACTCTCGCTCTCTCTATTGTTGGTTTCCCTTCTCCTACTCTCCCATTTCTTTTGCCACATCCCCATCTTCCATGAATAGGATCAAATTAATAGCAACGACCTTGCCACTCTTGATCGTCAACCTGGCCTCCCTCTAGATAGAATCGATCCTATGCCACTCCCTCAACACTCTACCCTGCATCTCCTCCTCCTTTTGTCGCTCAACTTTCTCCATGATATTGTTCTCATCATCGTTGTCGCTATAATAACTGGCATTAATTCCCTTGTAGATCGCATACCTAGACCTCCTCTTCTTCATCTCGGGGGGATTATTGAATAGCTCTTTGATGTCGGGGAGGAATTTCTCAGTCACACTTGTACAATTGATTGTTGAAAGATGACATGTTACAATATATTCGATAAGCCATGTAGGGAGATGAAGAGGAGGTCTATGTATGCGATCTACAAATGAATTGATGCAAGTTATTACGATGACAATGATGATGAGAATGATATATTGGAGAAAGTTGAGCAACTCGTGGAGGAGGAGATGCGAGCCAGAGCATTGAGGGAGTGGCAAAGGTTCAAGTCTATCTAGAGACAGGTCAGGTTGACGATTATGAGCAAGGATGTCATTTCCATTAAGTCGATCATATTTGAGAAAGATGATGATGTGGCAGAAGAAATGGGAGAGTAGGACAAGGGAAACCAACGGTAGAGACAACGAGGGTTTGTTTCCCATGTTCCCCTTCTGGTTGAGAAAATGATCAAGTGCATAGTTGTTGAGAAGAAGAAACACGATGAACTTCTTAGTAAATACATGGGTGAGGATCTCATGGAGGAGCAGGCTGAGGCCAAGGCAATGCATAATATTTAGCAATAAGATATGTTGACAAAGATTATGGATCATCAATTGTTTTTCCAAATGAGCTTCTTAACTTATATTAAATATACAATATGGAGCTTATGTCAATTTTGAGGCTGACATAGTGTTATAATTAAGACATCCACTGGGGTCCTTTCTTGTTGAACAGGAAAAAGGGGCACTGGGAATCTCTGATCGTAGAGATTGACAATCCTAATTATGCCAAAGTAGGGGCCAAGATGACAGAATTGGAAGGGAATGAAATTGATGTGCTTGGTACCACAGGAAAGGGCCCCGATTACAGATACTTAAGGGCTATGAAATTACTCCCCATCCTCAAAGAGCTATTCGATAAGCCCCCTTGAGGTAAATAAGAGGAGGTGTAGGTATGCGATGTACAAGCAAATTAACACTAGTTCATATTATGGCTACAGGACTGTCGAGGACGATATCTTGGAGAAATTCAAGTGGACCATGGAGGAGGAGATGCGAGGCATAGCACTGAGGAAGTGGCAGAGGATCAGGTCCATAAGCTAAATTATCAGAGGCACCGAAGTGTGACCTATATTTTTTCCTTCGCAAAGCAAAACCTCCACAAAATTTAACTATGGAGGTTTACATATGTAGATTGTGAATTAAATTGTTTTTCTTTTGGCTGCTACTGCGCTCGGCGTCATCGGCGTATCTGATTCACATAAAATCCTTTTTAGGCACATACATATAGATAAAATGAATTTAAAAGATAAAACAAAAACATATATAACTAACTTTTATTTATCAAAAACTGAAAATAGTTTCTATTTGCAAAAACAAAAAAGTGATCAAGTAAGCAGTGCTCTTAACAAATACATATGCACCGCCTCTGGTGCCCCTTAACATACATTGGGTTTTGAACAAACATATGTTAAATATAATCCACATACACGTCATTGTTAGTCGAGCATCGACATCTATAGTGGTGCATTGTGATATATAGTGCATAGGTTAAGGGTTGGTGTTAAACCACACTGTGCACTGGGTTATATTAAACACACCTACTCTCTATGTTAGTTTGTGCACCAAACGATTTTAACTAGTGCGTTGTTTTTTAATGACACACCGTTAACAGGAGCATTTTACAATGCACACCGGAAGGATAATTTTTAAAATATTTTGCCTGGTACAACTTGCTTAACCACCCCGGCGCATTTCATTTAAAGTAATACATTGACACTTCATTTGAGAATTGTATGTCTTGTTACCTGTGTGTTTGTATTATAACGCACCAGTGACGGGGCATCCCATAAAACAAACCGAGATGGTAAATTATTATGTATTTTTCTCGATGTGTTGTAGTAGACATTACCGGTGCGTTTTATTTATGTGACACATTGTGGAGGAAATTTGTGCTTAAAAAACTTAGCGGTGTGTTTATCTCAATTGGCACACTACCTAGCATCTTAGTGTTACTTACCATAAGACGCATTGCACTGCAAATTTGTGAAAATTCGACCCGATGTTGTTCTCTTTACATTACTAGTGCGTTTTTTATCCATCTGCACTGATCGGTGAAATTGTTGAATATGAACTTACACGATGTGATGTGTTAATATAAATGCATTAGTGCTACCATGCTATTGGAACATCAACGTTTTTCTTAACGATGTGTTATGTTGCCGACAACACCCATTACACGACATCCACTGAAACAAAACAACGAGTCGGTGCGAGGTGTTATTATTAATGCACCGGTACCACTGTGATAGTGGAGAACCATCCTTTTGTTCCTTGGTGCGTTGTCCTGGTGTGTTCCAATCAGATGACCCACTATGAAAATTCAGGAAATATATGTCCCGGTGTGTTTCTATATACAGTGCCAGTCCGTTGGATTACAATTGGTGCACCGCTACGTTAAATTTTATAAATCATTATGTTAGCATTGCAGTTAATTAAATGAAGTGTACCGATGCATAATGTTAAAAAACATTGGTGCAATTTATTCGGCGTGTGTATATTTTTATAATGTATGGCGATGCGTTTGAACATTGACTTGTCAGGGCGTTATTTTTTCAGTACGTCCCGGTGCAGTTAGATAAAATTGGTACACTACTAGGTGAAATTTTATATATCGTCGAGCTAACAGTGCATTTAATGAAGTGTAATGGGTCGATGTGGGTATGAGCCCAATTTGCAACGATGTCAGGGCGTTCTGAAGCATGCTTCTCTTTATTTTTTAGTAATTTATCGCGGTGCGCTAGATTGAATGGCACTGACGTGAACATATATGGAAACGACACTGACGCAGACATATATGGACACGTCGACAATAATGATCACTATGTATTTAACATGATACACACTACTTCCAGACGAGCTGAACCATTGAGGCGCATCGCATGAAATTTGTTTTTGAAAAAAATGTGCAATTTCAGGCTTAATTCTAATTTTGATTGGATGAAAATGCAAATAGGAAGGTAATAAATAATTTACTTGGTCTCTTCTATCTCGAAGAGACATGGTTGCACCGTTGAGAGGAAATGAAACATCATGGTAATTTCCAAAATTTGGAAATGTGTGGAATCCACCAATGGAGCTATCCTAGTCAGTGTAAAGCACCAAAAATAGGGTGTCTTGGGAAGAAAGGTGAGCACCCGTGCTTGTTGGAATATTCACCAATATTGAGAGGGGGGGTGAATCAATATTGAACACTTTTTACCATTTTAACCTTAAGCACATCATGTAAACATTAACCATTAACAATTCCATTCATCATCACATAAAACCATACAAAGACCACAATGATTTTTACATGGAAACCCAACCAGGAGAAAACCACAAAAAACTTATCTTTATAAATGTTTGTAGGAACCAACCTATTGTTACAAATATTATAGGCACAAACTTACTGGAGACAAAAATCTCTTTAGCTAAGCACCAACTCAACAAGTTGTAGGCACCAACCTACTAGAGACACCAATCTCCTCAACTAGGCACCAACTCAATAAGATGTAGGCACCAACCTATTAGAGACACCAATCTCCTAAACTAAGAACCAAATCAATAGGATATCACCAATCCAAGATATGCAAACACAAAGTACTTATGACTTCACCTACATGCTCCATTTCATGGACAATTCTTCAAACAATAGCAAGCCTCATAGCATCATTCCCATAATGTAATCACCGACGACAACATCCATTGACGACAACCTCCATTCACGATAACGTCCATTAATGACAACATCCACTTAGGACAACATCACGACAACATCCAAACTTCATAGCATTGCATATGGTAACATCACAACCTCACGAAAACATCACAACAACATCACAACCTCACGACAACATCAAGACAACGTCACAAATTCATAGCAGATCATACAAAAACATCAAAACCTCAAATTAACATCACGACAACATCACAACTTCATATTAGAGCATACAAAAATGTCACAACTTCATAACAACATCACGAAAACATCACAACTTCATAGCATACCTTAAGAATAAGAAAGACCTTAAGAGAATCCCTTAGCTTCTCTTGCACACTAGAAAGACACCCCAACACCTTGAGCACGCCTCAAACTTGATATCTTCATTGGTTGCACTAAAAATTTGAAATTCTATACTGTATTTATAGTAATTTTGTCCCCAAAAATTAGCTGAGCCGGCCTCAATTTTATGCCTAGGTTATCGGGTGAAAAAACTCATATCTCCTCATTCCTAGGGAGTTAGAGGGACTTCCATATACCGTTGGAAAGGTATCAAAATAATATTTCCAACCATGTAACTTGTGATCCCATTTGAGTTATTTATGTATGGTAAAAAATCCTTCAAAAATAGGGTATCCAAATTGACCACAAATAATACTTTCAATAATCTCCATCTTGCAATATTTATCTTGGACATATATAGGCTTATTCACTTGAATTTAGGGGATTATTCACTTGGTTTTAGGGCTTATTAAAGACTCTTTTAAGGCTCCATTTGTGTACAACTCAAAGTGGGCATGTGGAAACAACCACATGTTATCGCATCTCGTTGTTGATATTATGGTAGCTACGGGAGGTATTTACCTCCACATGTAACCCTGACGAGAATAGAATATTCTAGGAAGCAAGAAGAAAACCTAAAGCATTAAAATTAACCCTAGAAGACAAGTCGGTTCAATGAAGTAATTAATATTAAGTATTTAGCCTCCAAAATGAGAAGTCGGCCCAGACAGCTCAGGAAAACAGTTTAAATACAAGTAGCCAGACCTCATTTTGTACACATAGCTCAGAATTTCAGCTGGGAAGAAGTGTGCACTGCAGAAACTAGGCAAGTGTGCAAGTCTGGGGAGCAGCTGCAGCCTACAGCTGCCGCAATCTGTTTTCCTGGTTTAGGCTCAGACTTTCTATTGGTTATGGTTGGACTTTCTGATCAGTCTTGGTTATCCTTGCTTGGTGCATTAACCTTGGTTGGCTATTGGTTTTCTTCCAGAATCATTCTTTGTCAAGGTTAAGGTGCTCAGGGGTGGCTTCGACCTATGGTTGGGTGACAATATTGTTATATTTTCTATGGTTAAATGAGCACATCCATTACTTTCTAATAGGTTATGGGCCCACACTATCTTCGGACAGTCTAACCGCTGGAAGATAGATTGGGAGGATTTGATTAGTTACAGTTGTAATTGCAGCTGGTCTTTGCTGCAACAACAAAACCCTAACCCTCTTGTTGAGGCACCTTAAGTGAAGATATTGACCTAATTTTTGGATAGCCTAGTGCATCCTATCCTAGCGCATCTCCTGGTACTCTCAGCAAGCTAAGACGTCAAGTTTGAATTTTTGGTCAAAATCAAGGGTTGACCAAGTCAAAGCAATTATGACTTACTATATGAAGTCAGAAAACAAGTTGGAAGGGGCTTGTAACTTCAAAGCATGGAAGACAATGATTGACCTCATCCTTGCCAAGAATAAATTATTGGATATCGTGAAAAGAAAGATCGTGGAATCGCAGTTCGAAGAAGGAAAAGAGAAGGAACCTCAGAATGTTGCAGTTATGGAGAAGTTCAAAGACAATGACATCAATGCCATGAGTATCATAGTGGACTCTATAAAAGGCCACTTGATATCCTACATCTCCCATCTTGACTCATCTAAGAATATGTATGATGCCCTAACTAACCTCTTCTCAGTCATAAACATTGGACAAGTAACGAGTCCGAAGAATGAGCTTCGTGACATGAAAATGAATGATGATGATAGCATAACATCATACTTTGTGAGAATCTCTCAGTTAAGAGATCAACTACAAACTATTGAAGAAATTATTTTAGAGAAGGAACTGGTAAATATAGTACTCAATGGTCTTCCCAAGACATGGGATGCATTTGCCGCAATCATGAACACAAGGAAGGAGTATCCTAGATTTGAAGAACTTTGGACTTGCTAGGCACAAACAAAATCAAGGATTAGTACAAAAGAGAAACCCCAAAAGAAATACGATGATAAAGATTTCACAACAAGGTTCAAAGATTTCGTGAATAAAAAGAAGTTTGGCTCAAAGAAGAAACCAAATCAAGAGAAAGATATGTCAAAAACACAATGCTTCAACTTTCGAAAATATGGTCACTACAAGAATCATTGTCCCCAGTCAAAGAAACTGAAGGAAACACACAAAGAATTAGTTGCCGAAGAAAGGGAACCCTCAAATAAGGCTAAGCAGGATAAAGCAAATGTCTTCTTCTAAGACAAGGTAACAATATTCTTCATAATACTTGTACATACCATGTTTACATAGTTTATGTACATATCTATTTTTTAGAAGACAAGATGTTCAAAGAGAAACAATATATACAGAAGAATAACAAGATAAGGATTGTTGTAATGATAACTACAAGTCAAGCAATACAAATGAAAAGATGAAGTAAATTAACAATCCCTGGTAACAATTCCTGTGGAAGCCATTACAACTGCAAGATAGGATAAAATCAGAATCAAACTTGAAGAAACGTGGAAGAAGTAAAAACATAAAGAAGTCAACAATCAAGAGGAAATTAGAAAAATACTTGTGACACTTTGCAGAAGGAAATAAGGATGCAAACGAAAGTGTGGACTCTCCTAGATGGAGGGAGCCAATTATATAATTCCAAAAGAAGAGCATGCATTCATGCATGAATCAAGGATTGGGAGGGAGGTAATCCTAAATAATATGACCCATTGAGGATTATGAAGTATCTATCCATGTTCCCATCAATGGTAGCAACCATGAAAAACAACACATGTTCAATTTGACTTTAGAAGAAGTCTTGTTCGAAAAGAAGCCTTAAAGTATTCTTGGTTGTCCATCCACATCCATGATCCTATGATGAAAGGAATAAGTTGGAATCTTCAGGGCATGGAATCTATAGAAAAATCCATGAACCCAAGAGCTAAACAAAAACTTGAGGAAGAACATGAAGATTCCAAGAGAGAAAGAAAAGCTAGACCAACTAGTCATTATATTGAGTATCACAAGACTGCCAGCTTGTTTTTAACCCACTAGAAGTAATCAAGAAGAAGAAATGAAGGTTGTGATGAAGAACAATGTATGAAAGACTTATGAATGGAAGCATCGTGAGATTCAAAACTAGAGGTTCTCCCAGATGGAGGGAGAAGACTATGATGATAGCTTTTTCCAGTAGCCAGACATACCTCTACCTGAGCTATTATATCATCCATAGCATCCATAGGTTGGAGTTTACATCAGATGAATGTAAGGACTGTTTTCCTCAATAGAGTAATTGAACAAAGAAGCGTATGTAGAGGAACCTCAAGGTTTTGAGGTATACCAGAAAGAGACTCTTGTATGTAGATGGAAGAAGACAACTTGGTGCAGAGCCTCCAATGAACAACAAAAGAGTGGTGAAGACTTTCTATAACAAAGATATTGTATCATAATGGTTACTCAAAGGTCCAGGATAATGGATTGCTAATCCATGACAAACTCTCATGATGACATAAGAAGTGACACTTGGATATGTTCCAGTTTGAGCCTTGCCATGATGTCATCCAACCATGGCATACTGTAATGATTAGAGCTATATGAAGCCTTCAAGAGAAAACCAATGTTCCAGACAGACCAAAGTACATTGAGATCAAGCATTACATTATTCATGATGAAATCCAGAAAAGAGAAGTGGTTCTCCAAGATATCTCCACAGATGAGCAGATAGAAGATATTTTGGTAAAACCTTTGTTCAAGATGAAAAAGCTTATGTACTCAAGAAAACAAGTTGGAGCTCATGGATACTATTTCCTTATTGAAAAAGGAAGAGATTACTCCCAGGTCGGGAGGGAGAACAAATGTGTTATTGATTTATGGACAGTCATTTTTCAGTTCAAAAAATGATCCAGGATGAGCAGTTCCTTTCTAGTTCGGAAAGTGGTTTGAGATTTCTGACGGACAAGCATATTCTAGTTCGGAAAATGGTCCAGATCGGACGATCATTTTCGTAATGAAAATGGTTCGATAGATTGTTGATGTAATATAGACATTTATCCCCCTTATGGCCAGTCTGGGGGAATGGTCTAAGAGAGTATTTCTTCTTGACAAACACTCTCAGTAGTGGTGAAGTAGAATGGTCCGCCTCTCCGGGCAGTCATTCTTTCGAAGTTCACAGTTGTGAGAAGTTTCAAAGAATGGTCAATTTTGGAGGTTGGTGCAAGATAGTCATTTGCTTAG